>PVJI01000404.1:0-197579 GCA_004026765.1 Micronycteris hirsuta
GGCTGAGACCGTAATAGCAGACGTTGAATATGCTAACCTATTATGGACATTTTTCTTATTGTAAGGGTTTATTTACTCAATGTATTTCAAAATATAGAGACTGATAGCTTTATATTCTCAAGTAGTTATTTGGTAGCAGTGGAATACAGATTCCAATTTGCTGTATCAGTCCTTTGCTTCACATTCATAACAGAAAATGTTTTACTTGCTTTTTTCTTTTATTGCTTATGATTGAAATTAAAAACAATCTAACAATAACCAGAGGGGCAGGGGGAGGGGACTGTGGGGAGAAGGGTTTTCAGGAACTACCATAAAGGACACGTGGACAAAACCAAGGGGGAAGGTGGAAGCAAGGGAGGGAGGTGGGTTTGGATGGGGTGAGGGGGAGTGAAGGGGAGAAAATGCAGACAACTGTAATTGAAGAGCAATAAAGTAATAAAAAATAAAAAAATAAAGAAAACATGCATAAGGGCTGTTTCTATACAGGTGTTAAAGAGAGACAAAAAATGCACCCCCCCCACAGGTGCAACAGGAGGGCCTGTCTGTCTGCTGGCACCTCACCAAGTCTTCCCTCCAATTCCCACTTTTATGGGGAAAATTTCAAACCAAAAGAAGCTAAGTTAATTCTCAACTGACATTATTTTTAAATGATCAAAAAATGACTAAAAACAGAAGTTTCAAAAATTCTTCTCGGAAGGCCACCCTGGTAAGCAAAAAGGAAACACACATATTTTCATTCATCAGATAATTGACCAGAACAGTTAACCACATCTAATGGAAAGAAAATAGAAAACTAATATGAAAAATCAATTTTATACTATTTAGATGGTTTCATTTTAACTTGAATTCATGATAACCTGTGTGTAAGTTTAAGAAAGATGACTAAATTTAAGTTTCACAAAGGATGAACTAGAAAGACAAACACTTGTTGACAGTAAGTCTATATAATCAAACTATCGTGAAATAAACCAAATTTCAAACATGTGTTCTTCAGTTTGGCACGTTTTCCTAATTCCTTCTGGAGCCACCTTGTGCAATCATTCCAATGACATAACAATAATCATTTTGCATACAATATATTTCTCTTTCTCTTGAGAGGTACACTGTATCACTTAAGCCAATTTTATTCTAGTTTTCTTTATGTAAGTGTGAAAAAAGAACAGATGTTTTTCCAAAATTATTTAAGCTTGGGAGACATGCTATCATTTTCTTCAGAGTAATGCTCGGATCACCAGAACCATCGTGGTGATGCCTTAGTAGCTGGCTTCTTCAAAGCACAAGTGAGTCATGAAATAAATATCAGAACGCACGGCATTGTTGAATAGGTAGAATGTTTATTATAACAGAATTATTTTCCACACTCATTTCATTTCCCACCATGGGCTTTAAAAAAATCTAGTTGTCCCTCATGTGGAGCACTGAAAAACTTCTAGAACTTCAGCTCATTCCATACTGCCTAGATTCCTTTAGATCTTAGTTATCAGCTAACTTGATCATGCTTCATTATAAAACTTATTAAAAATGGTCTTTTTTATAATAGTAAAGTTTGCTCTGTGTTACTCCAAAGTCCTGAAAATACTGAAAGGAGATCCTATAGAATGCTTAAAGGTGCAGAGAACTGTCTCTGAGTTATTTTTTCATTACGTGAACCTTGGTCCAGCAAAGACGGCCATGGGCCTGGTTGGCTAAAACAGGCCAGCCCATCAGGACTGCAAATGAACTTACCAGAGAAAGCTGAGGTAGACACAGCCCATTCAGATTTCTAAGGCAGATCTAAGTCTACTGAACTATTACGGCAACTTGGTGTCGTCGGGATGTCAGAAATGTTTATTCTTACTGTTTCTTCATCACCCTCTCTCAGAATAAAAACTCATAAAACCTGATAACGGCACATGCTCTATGGGAAGCAAAAGTATGGGTACAACTCTAAGTTTTCAAAAGTATAATTAATGCATACACTCGAGCTTCCCCAAATACAGTAAACACAAATGAAAATTATCAAGTATTTACTCCTTCTCCTCATATTAGTTCCTTGTGCTCATGAAGTAAAGAGTTCCAAGGAACCTTGTATTATTATGTAACAGTCATCCAGCCGATGTGCTGTAGTTAGGAATAGAGTGTCAAACTCCTTCATTTTATCAATTATGTATTATCTATTAATTGAAAATACCATTCATGCAGGTGCTCATTCTATATTAACCTCAAGTTCTTGTCACTTTATGCTCCATAAGAACTCTGAGTTGAGTGGTGTATAGCAAGTTTCACGCAATTTTCCCACCCAGCTGGTGAAGCCCACTGACGCCGGCACTGCATAGTCCTCTAAAATGCTAGCACAGTACTAGTGTGGCTGCACCGGGACCCAGGAATAAGGCAAACAGTGTGTCTACGTGGACAATACAGGCAGGGTGCTTCTCTGGACTTGATCCTAGAAACGTGCAACCTCTTGGAAGGAGGTGCCCCATTAGTAACGGTATGTAGATTTCTAAGGAAAAGAAGCAATATTCTCCCTCAGATGTTATGAAAAGATTTTTAAGAAATCAACAGATTAGGCTTCCATTTGTGGACTGCAAATGCCATCCAATTCAGGATATCAAAAAATCGTCCCTTTTACATGCGCATTTGCTTATTTTTGACACTTTGATGATGGCAGATCATCAGGTTTGAAGGGTACCGGCTTGAACTGCCAGCATGTACAGAAGCCAGGGAAAGCCACGAAACATGGAAAGTAAGGGTGATAGCAGACGCATTTCATTTCAAGTCTGATGAGCCTGCATTTAGGATTTTACGGCCCGGCAGCTTTTTGCCAAGGCATTTAGGAGATGGGGCTTTTTATTCCGCTTCTCACACTCGCTCACATACACGCAGCCGGACACATACCTGGGGAGCATTCAAACTCTGTGTACAAAAGGTGGCACAGATGAATGTATATGTATATATATTTTTAAAATAGCTTGACATCCGACAAAAACACGAAGGCAACGTAGGTGCAGCGAGTCTGGCTCTAGAAACGTGCACAAGCCCGCAAGTTGCGCTCGTTAAAACGAAACATTTCTGAGGATGAGGACAGACATGGCAAGCGGGAGGGCGGGGGCTGACAGACAATACAGAGACCCGCGGCTCCCCACCGACAGGGCGCCACATGGCCCCGGGGCGTAACCCCTGCTTACTGTGGGCTCTTGGGGTAGAAGGGCAGGGTCACATGGCTGAGATCCTGGATGTCGAAGGCTGTAGGCTCCGCGGAGATCGCCTGCCGCTTGGTGCGCGGCTCTCCCTGCAAGGTGCTCGCGCTCTGCTTCTGCGCCTGCTGGGTGGCCGGCCGGATCACCGAGCGGTACTTGTCCAGCTCATTCTGCAGCTTCTGGATCAGTTCGTCCTTCTGATCCAACTCCAGCTCCAGCTCGTCGATGAGAGCATCCCGCTGCCTCAGCTCCTCGATCTTCTCCTGGAGTGCGTACTGTAAATCCCGCAGGGTGCCCATGCTCCTCCGGGCTGCCGGGGGTTCCTTCCAGATGCTGCTCCACGTCTTGGGGCTTCCTCCCCTCTCTGATCAACTTTCCCCAAAGTCGCCGCTGCCTCTGGAGTGCAAAAGCTTCCTACTTGAGACCAAAGCCAGCCCTGGCTTCTGAGCATGCCCAGTCCGCCGGCTCCAGCCACCCAGAGTTTCAGTGCAGATTTCACTTCTTGGGGCTGATGGAGAGGCTGAGTGTGGGGATGAGCAAAACCGCAGGTCCAACCCAGGATCAAACCTGAGACGAGGTGGGCGCCACAGGGGAGAGGGAGGGGGTCGGAGGGCCGGGGGCGTGGTGGCAGGGGAGCAGGAGAAGTGGACGTGGATGAGCTTCCCAGGCAGTGGTCGGTCTGCCCCGGTCACTTGCGCTGGGCGCCAGAGGAAGCCAGCAGTGCGTGTGGGGAGCCTGATAAGCCTCCGGGGCTGCGCTGGAGGATGTGCAGGCGGAGCGAGGCGGGAGCGCCCCTTTGGGGGTGGGGGGAATGGGAAAGGATAGCAAGGACCCGCGCAAACTGGGGAGATGTCAGCTGGCTCCAGAGCAGACCGGTCTTGAGGGCGGCAGACTACAATCCTGGCCACGAGGGGAGAGCGCGCTCTGCATCTTAAAAGCTCTGAGTTCTGGAGGTATATTGTCCCCCAGCCTCACCAAGAAAAGCTCCCGAGCCTTGTGTCTGAACTCTCTTTTATCCAAAGCCACCTTTCCCCACCAGGAGCGCAGCACACAGGTGGCTAAGGCTTAAAGAAACTTGCCCCTCAGGAGATAAGAGCCACTCTATGCATGGGAAGGATCCCCAGAACACACTGGTGCCTTTAGGGACAGGACGGGGAAGGGGGTCTTCTGACTTTTCCCCTCAAAGCCTTGTCGCTCTCCTCTGCCTGCTCCTGCTCGTTGTTCTCCTTTCTACCTCCTCCAAACTCAGGTTAATGAACTCTGTTTAGGGCAAAGGTCAGATGGGTTTGGGCCCTTAGACGGCCACTCAGCGTCTCCGCTAACCTCTCCTGTGAGCTAGCGTCTACAGAATTGTTTGTGGATGAGAAAAATCATTGCTGAGCTCTAAAGAGATCATCCTAAAATTGAACCATACCTTTAAAAACATTACTTCCCTGACAACCAAGCTGTCACGTCTGGACCCTCCCACTCAAATAGCAAGACAACACGAGCTTCAAAAATGAGGGAGGATCCTAAAGAGAAGGGAGCTATTCCACCCTGCCTCCCCCCCCCCACCCCCGTCCCTGCGCACTCGCTTTTCCCAAATTGATGACATGTAAGTAGCGTCCTTTCTGCTTCAGGTTAATTCTGTCATCACTGGGACGCATGTTTCGGATCTCCAAATATTTACTTAATACTTACCTGAATTTCTAATGTTTATCTAACTCTTCACCAACTCATGCAGTTGTATAGCGTCTTTATTAGCAGCCTTCTAATTACTACTGTTAGGCACTGAATGATATAAACCTCAATGCTCTATTTGGCCATTCCTTAACAATAAAACAAAGTAAATAGCTAATAGTTTAAAATTGAATCATAATCCAGAACTAGTCACTGGACTCTAAATTTAGCCAAAGATACATACATTAGTCTCAAAAAAAAAAAAAAGAGAGAGAGAGAGAGACTTGCTTACTTTTACTTTTGAATACACAATTTTTTCTATCTAAGCTAAGAAAAGAGGAAGGAAGGAAGGAAGGAAGGAAGGGGCTAGCAAACAGCAAGTTAGCAAGCTCTCTGATTTAAGGTGATTTAAAGAGGTATAAATGGCAAAGGATATACAGTCCTAAACATTCTTCCACACAGATTATGATCCAATTTTCTTAGTACAGACGACACAAGACACTTAATTTTTCTGTTCTCCAACATGGACGTGCAATATATAAAACAGATAACTGCCAAAACATTTTCACTTCTAATGTACAAAACATACATAACTTACAAGTACTGAGAGCAGGAAACAATAGTTCTGAACTATTGTTGTCTTAATTAAAACCGAACCAAGCAGAAGTGCTACAGTGTTGCATAACTGACACTATTCTAAAAGAGCTTCTGTGATATTTTCTTTCTCCCAGGCAAAGGGCCAAATTTTTATCTTTCTAACCTATGGGAATTCTTTAATTCCATGGGAAAATGTTTAAAACTAAGTGACTTTTTCCTATCAATCTATTATAGGGGTCCACAAGGCCAAGAGTTTATGCCTAAAAATATATCAGGAGCAATGTAGAAAGAATATCATTCGGTAACTGCTAAGTAGGACTATATTTTAAGGCTCATTTGAGGTTTCAATGGGGTTACTTGAAGTTTTTGAGCAGTACAAAGTAGAGAAGAATCTTTTACATTTATAAAAAGTCTGTCTAAATGTACAAATAAAAATAGAAATGAAAGCATTTTTTCTCCCAAAAAATTACACTTCAACCAAAAAATATTCAGGTGTTTTTGAGAAAAAAGTAAGGGTATTTTTTACACTAAGTTATATAATTTCTTCACTACTTAAGCTATCATATCTACATGTAACCATAAGATATATCCATGTGATATTCTCATCTTAAATGGAAGTCTTGTAATACAAAATACATTTCATGATGAGCAATATTGAAAGTCAGGAAACTATTGTAATAAATGCAAAGAAAGCAAACAGCCAAGAAGAAATGACTATTACAATTGAGTTATACTTTAAAAGATGTTCAAAGTATAAGAACATACTTGGTTATATTAGCCTATACTATGAAAAATAATTTTCCCTTAAATATTTAATAATTATACATCCAAAATCCAGAATTCTAGGCTATTCTGTTCTTAAAGTCAAAAGAAATATTTTAATTAAGTTTTTCAATCACATTCTCAACTGGTTGTTTAGATCTCAGGGGACCTGATTTCCCATCTTGGCTTTTTGCATGATTGCAATATTTTATTAAACATCTTTTGCATCATACTTGGCGAATGCTAGGAATCAATTTTATGTGAAAAATTAAAGTCCTGCAGTTAAATTTCAACAGACAAATTTTACTATGTGTTTCACCATAAACTTAATTAGCTAAATTTTAAGACCAAAGATCAGGCGCAAGTCTAACTTCTGCCCATTTAGAAGTGGCTGCCCCAAATCTGGAAAACAGTGGAATGGAATGACATACACTGTGCTCTCCCACTGCCCATCTGGAGGAAGCCTTGATGATAGACACTCAAACAGAGAACAATGCAGTTTTGCAAGAACCGAGCTCATACTCTAGAATTCCAGAGTCGGCTCTCAACCTACCTCTCCGCAGTCTCTCTTTGTCGTAACTGTAACAGAAGCAAAGTTCTACCAGTAGCCAGACCTGTGGCATGCTGATGCTCTTCAATTTTGCACCCAACCCTCATGAATGAGAGTAAGTATTGTATGACTTATTTAACAAAAATCTCAGAATCGCTTAATAAAGCACCCAATAATGCAGCTATATCATAATACTCAGTATCAAAAAATGAAACCTGTAGAATTTAGGGACTGTCTAATGGTTAAAAAACCTGTAGAAACCTGGGACTGTCTAATGGTTATTCACTAAAAATATAATTTGCCTGAAAGGAATTGCAATAATTTTGTCATCCAGTTGTCGCTGTCACTGATGCAACATTTCTTAGAACAGTACTAAGTTTGAGATTTTCTTCTGCCATTTCATGCACATATCTTGAATTGTAAGAAACAAACAAACAAACAAACAAAATAGCTAAGCTTTTCAGGTGATGGAAGCCACCCCTCCAAGAAAAGCTGTAGCAGTAACAAGGACCCCTGAGAATATAGATACAAAAGTTACAGTTACTGATAGACATACTGGTTTGCTCTAAATTGCTAATCCTAATCAAGATCACAATAAAAATAACTAACCTCCCTGAACTCTTAATGCATGGCAGGCACTGTTCATGTAACCCTACTAGTTGGACATCATTATTACTTCCATTTGCATTTGAGAAAACAGAGGCACAAAATGACCCACTTCATAAATGGCAAAACTTGGATTCAAATCCAGACTATTTGATGCAGAGCTCAATCCCTTACCCCCAGCCCTCCTTGCCTTCTGCAGGAATTCCAGCTGTTGTTCCTGTCTTGGTTCTGGACCCAGAGAGGAAAGAGTGTCCTTAATATTAACTAGCCTGACTGTAGGGCTGCAGGAGTGGAAAGAGGAGAAATTTGGAAAATCTTGCAAGAGCAGGAAAAAGATTTTTTAAGTTTCTTTTCCTAAAATGGTCTTCACTCCAGTACCATATCATCAGGGTTTAGGATGACCATCTGCACCCATTTGTCTGAGGTTGTCCTGGTTTTAATACTAAAATTGTTTGGGACTGTCTCGGTTTTAAATCTGAAGTCGTAGGTACCCCATGGTTCTGGACAAACCAGGACAGTTGGTCACCTTAATTAATTCAGGATTGCTGAGCCTCCCTATTATAAATATTTTCAAATTTTGCTTTCAAAGTTACTGATAGAAAAGTAAAGCCAAGGACTATATAAATAACAAAAATACCTACTATTTTAGGCACATTACAATCCATTTACGCATTTGTTTGTGTAAATATATTTTAGGAAAGCAATCACCCTATTCAAAAGCCTAATAATGCACCACGGGAATTGTCTTTGGACTGTAAAGGAGAGTGAATCAAACAATAGAATTTTAATTACACTTTGATGAGTCAGACAAGGATTCAAGGCTCTCTTTTGGCTAATTGTAATAGAAATCTGGAATGTACACACATTGGCTTCCTGCAGACTAAGCACAGCGTTTCAAGCACCAATGTGTTTAACTCTTATAGAATTATAATATTCTTATCACTGTGTTTTGTAGATAGATTCAGCCAACAGGAATGCATATTAAAATAAATACACATAAAATTTCTGATGGTTGGGCTGTTTTGAAGCCATACTACTGAGCATGATATATTCTGTATGGAAAAGAAAAAACCATAAACCATTAATGATGAAAAACTTACTGCAGAGACTTGGAAAGTAATAGTGCCTTGTACCATAATTGCTAATGTACTTAGAGTTTAATTCCAAATTAGTGTCATGCCTAATATTCGTTGAAATGAATTCTTATCGTCCACAGCTTCAAATGATGGTAAGTTATAGTTGGGCCTCAGCCTAAACTAGTGCTCAAAAAAATCTGTGCACTAGCTAACAAAAAGCACATGTCTCTGTGCTTTTAGAGAGCTTCCGGTTCCCAAAGACCAGAAGAAATAAAAGATTTCTAAGAAGAAAAATATTAGGTTTTCTGTATTTTTTTCACCAAAGGAAAATGTTTAAATGCATAAAATGGAATTTAAAATGTTTTTTTCACAAAATATTATTTTACTGCCTTTTAAGTTCAGTGAATACATACATGAGTGTGAACATCATAGTATCTCTGAATCTCATTCATAGATTACAGTTTCTCAGTTCCATTTCAGTGAATCTTCTGGTATATTAAAGCACATTGTTTCCTAAGTTAATGCATCAGTATTTTCCACAAAATATTCAAAGACATTTGCAAAAGTAATTTTGCTTTTGAAAATGGATTTGATACTGTGTGGCTTATGGGAGAATAGCTCTGGAGTCAATTATCTTTTGTTGCTGCTTTTATATTAAATAGCTTTTAACAGATGATATAACTTACCATTCTCCCCTACGTGTTGTGTAATCAAAATTGAAAGTGAAAAAGAAAACTACATTTTGCTAGTGAACTTACTAAAATTAGAAAGGTGGGAAAGTACTGAGGACATAAGAAACAACAAAATGGAATATTGAGTAAATTGGATTTTCATCAGTGAGTAAAATGAGTGAAATGGGCAAAAGAAATACAGTGAGACGTTTACACTGTGCGAATGTCAGAGGTTTGGAGGAGAGGGGAAGTTGCAGGCAAAAAGCTAAGTAGGGAAACACACAGAGATCTTCATGTTCATTAAGTTAATGGACAAGTAAATATCATCTAAGTTCAAACTGAGCTAACTCTTGATATTGTGACTTTTATAGAATAATCATGAGATGGAAATCCAGAAATCCATTTCTAACAATAGCCACATGAAGCAGTCGGGTAATAAAACAAACGGATATCATTCTAGGGCCAAGACACGGTACCTGATGCTTATGAAAGCGTCACTGCCCTGGTAGCACTGCTGGGGCCTCGGGCTGGGGCCCACGAGACCTCATGCTTGCTCTGCCTTTAAAACCAGCTGGTACACTATCAGTCACCTTTGCCCTATACACACTTTGAGGAAAATTTCAAACTTTCTTCCTTGTCCAGATTGGATTTTTTTAAATTCGTATTTCAAAGTACAGTCATTTATCTGGTACTTAAGAATACTTTAAATATTAGTGGTTCACATTTAAACGTAAAAGACATATATAGAAACACCTATGCAATAAACAAGTTGCCAAAACAGCAATGTATCAAGTACCATGTGGTTTTAATGCCCCATGTAAATAAATAAAAAATATGAGGGACTTTCACACTTTTTTTAGTATTAGATAGAATACTCAGTGTTTGTCTTGAGTCACTGTGTTATGTAAGAATGTTTGTACTCAAAGATCAGCATTAATTTAAGAAATTATGGAAAATTCATCTAATTTTTCCATAGATGATAGTACAGCCAAAATCTTAACCATGTAGCTTCCTTAGAGAAGTATCTAAGTTAACACAAATTTTAAGTGGAAAAAAATGACAGAGATTTTCAAAATATTTATTTGTGAAATATTAAAAGCAATTGCTGCTGTTAGGAACATAGAGAACTTAGTGAAAATCGCTTATTTTCACTTTGCAGTTTGCACTGCTCAGACCATCTATCAGCACACAGCAAATTGCATTCTCTTGGCAGTCGCAGAGCTGAAACTTAGCTAATGTCACAGCATCTCCACATGCACTCCGCTATTTAATTTACTTTATGCTACTCTCACAGGCATCCCAAACACAGCATTAAAGGACCGATAGCAACATTTGCCATGGTTTGATATCCTACCCCTTCCCACCTCCCAGGGGAAAAAAGGCAAAGGTGTCCTTACTGTCTAGTCACAACAGATATCACAAAATTTTGAGCCAGGATCGACCACAGAGATCATGTGGTCCAATATCCTAACCTTTAAGGAAACTTAAAGACCAAGGTAGAGGAGAGTTTAGCCAAGTCTCCCAGTTCTCAGCATATCGATCATTCTAGGATATCATTCTGGGACGATACAGTGTTCTTAAAGCTACATTATTCTTTCACTTGGTATTTCGTTATTTCTGATTTGGTTCACGTGCAAATCCAACCTCACATCTCTTAGTGATTAATAGTTGTCAAAGCCAATTCAGAACACTTTAATTTGCTGCAGAGAACAAAACATATGAAAAAGTCTTTGAAATGCCCGATTAGTCCCATCCTGCCTCTCCTTCCGCCTGCGGATGGAAAAGTTAATGGACGTGCGTTGCCACTGTGGGATCTACAGGAAGGGGGCGGGGGCGGTGCTTCCCCTCAACCTTCTTTTCTGTCAGAGTGAACTCGAGCCCATGGGATGGGCAGGCCCCAAGTCTTTGTATTACACCTTATTGACAGGGATCTACGTGGGGAAACGGAGAAAACCATCTTGCTCACTTTTTCCTCTTTTTAGCTACAGCAGCTCAAGTTTCCTCACATTACAGGGCTTTAAAAGCCCTTAAAATATGAAAGACAATCATTACCAAAACAAAAAATTTGCCTGCAGCTTACAATGATCAAAGGGTAACGCCCTAAATCTCACAAAGAACTCTCTCAGGATTCAAATGATGATATTGCTTGATTCCCTAGAATCATGTCATTTATCTTTTACCATTTGACTCTTTTAAGACGTAAAAACTTCAGACTATGCCAAAAGGTAACTATATACTTCTTATTTTCTAATGGAGCACTCTACAAAATTGGCAAAAGACTAAAACACAGTAAAGATGTATTTCAAAATGCATTAACAAAGCATTTAGATTTTTACTACATTAATATTTTCTTAAAATAATTTTGTGTTTTAATATTCTAATTTTATGTTCCTTTAATCACTAATATGTGTATCTATAAAGTAATTTATCAACATGAACATATTACATGATTTTCATAATCTGGAATCATGAAATATCCAACTGTGAGAAATCGAAGAAATGGATAAAGAAAAGACAAATAATCAAGGAAAAAAGCATATGGTTATGGCTGGTACAACAGCCAAACTCAGTGGTCAAAGAACAGCTTTGCCAGCCACCCTGTAACTCTCAATGACAGCTCTCAGCCAAAGTATACACCACAATGCAATGTCTCATCAAAGTGGAACTACAAAACACCAGTTTCTGAACAGTTGACAAAAGAGGGTTCCATGGTCAAAAGCATTTAGCAGACACTGAGAAAAATTTAATGAAACAGATCTCTTTCTGCATCATTTCTCAGAGCTTTTTATTTTCCAATATGTATTATGAATCTCCAAAATTAATACCTAGTAAATATTCACAGTTGATTTAAACAACTTGGCTTTCATCTCAAACTTTGAGTTGAAACTGAGTATTTATAACTCTCAATCATTTACAAACAATTCATTACAAACTACAAGCACCTGCCCCACTTGTGAAATTCCTTATCAGTACTGGCATGCACAACAATATCAGGGACAGGAACACACAGTGCTAGTCCCGCCCAAGTACTGCCCACCACCAGTATCTCTCCTTCAAAACCACAATTCACCCAGCCTGTGACCACAGCCAATGACATGCCAGAAAACCAGGAGTGCACGACAGACGTGGCACTCAGAGGAAGGACTCACATCGCATTTGACTCGTCATCATATTTCCTCTTTCAAATTAAGCTGGGTCACGTGACTTCTGCTCAGGTTAAAAAAATATTCAAAGGAAAATTACAATGGGACTGAAATTGAAAGACTGACGTTTTAGTCCTTTAAAATCTTCAGGCCCCAAGCAATTTTAACACTTCTGTGCTTTTCCACTGGTGATTCTCTTTCTGTCTGTAAAACCCTCTCCTGACCCCTTCACTACATTCAAACCCGAAGCCCATCAGTTACCCATCCCCATCCTTTCATCTTTTCAGTCACCTCAGTGAAATTCTCCAGTTCTCCCCTGAAATATCATTTTCTCTGATAATCCTTCTGAATCATACCCACGATATTTGACTTTAAAATAGCACTTATCGTGATTTATAATTACACATCATTTGCAAGGATGTTTGTTACATAGTTCATATGCATTAGATGGTAAACTCCAAAAAAAAACCAAAAAACTATGTCGATTTTGTCCACCGACACCTAGAAAAACTAGGCCCTCCCTGTAATTGGTTACGTTCATTGAATGAGTGAAAGTAGGACTAAATGAATGAATTCAAGAAATATTTCCTATCTCAACACACCCGCTATCAATAAGCAGACAGAAAAACTGTCCCTTTCTCACTCCTCTCCATCACAAGATCCAACCCACAAGCTGAACTAAATGTCCTTTGATGCCATTTGGAGATGGGCTTCGGAACTGCACCCCGCACCTTGTGTCATTCAGAAAGGCGTGCATCGCAAGTCCTAAAAACTTCAGCAGGATCACCGTGAAGGGCTGCTACCCTGCCTCCCAGGTCTCAGTGAGAAAGTCCGCAAGTCACATGTTTCACTAGGTTTTAAACAGCACTGATTTTCTGGGAAATATTTGTGCTATCTGCTGCCCTTGGGCAAGTAGTTCAAATGTGGATCTAACCCCTTAAAATAATCCTGCTAGGTAAAACCTTTGAAACTCAAATATTGTGACAAAATTTGTCCGACACGTGTGTTAAATACAGGTTACAAGTCAACATAGGTGATGAATTTCTCGGCAACATGATACAACGGGTGACATAAAAATACAGTGATTTTTCTGAAAATGATATTTTAGCTCCCGGTAACTCTGCATGTTCTTTCTATATGTAATCAATCACATACATCAGAGGCTTAATTTAAAAATGTATGTTTGTGTTCTACCGAAAACAACAACGACATAGACGGGACTCTTTGAAAAACACTGTTGCCTGTTTAAGACCAATGATAACTGCATTTTCGATCTGTTACCCAGAAACATTTCTAGGAGATAATGTTCTTGATACTCATCCACCTTTTCAGATTACACGTAGACAATCCACTCTTTTAAAGAACTTTTAACTTTCCACAACCGCAGAATCTTTCCTACTTTTAGCCTTGTCATAACTGTCTTCGGAGCTCACCGCTCTCTCCTGGAACCCCGGCAGCATCTAACAGAAACAGCTGTGCTGCACTTTCTTTCCTTTCTTCACAAGTGCTGGCGACTCCTTCAAAAAGCTCAGTGTTCTTGTTGGAGTTGGCCTGTTTTTAACAGTCCTTCTTAATGCATGTTTTAAAGATTATTCATGTCATTGCACGTTATTCTGAAAGCAAATGCTTTTTAAAAAGGTACTCATAAGGTATACCAGTAATTGCTAACCAATAGGTACCTGTGTCCTACCTGATCGCTTCATTTACAATCGCTGGGGAAGTTCGGATTGAAACATTCAAAAAGCAAATTTATCTCCAAAAGTACTTCTAATACAATTATTTAATTCCTGAAGTAGATATCCCTTTCTCTTCTCCTGTTCTTTTTTCTGTCCTTTCTGTAGAATACCAGAATAGACCCCTCAAACAAAACCATAAGCTTAATACTCCAGTTAAGTGGCCACAGAGTACTAACCTTTGGGACTCAGCCATAATCTAAATGTTAAACAGTTGTACAATGAAATCAAGACAGAGCTGCATAGTTTGCTAATGCAAGAAAGGAATATTTCTCAGATATATGTTTCCTATAATTTCAAAAGGTCAGCTAGAAGGTTTCTTAGATTATTCAAATTCACTGCACTTGAATATAAATTTTGTGATAAAGGTAACTTTTGTGAAACTTATAAAAACCTAAGCCAAAACTTTTCCTATGAAAAAAATAAAAGGAAAGCCCTCCTAGGGAAGAGGGTCGAATTTGGACATAAAGATTCAAAGCTCTGCACACATACACCCCACAAACCTCTATAAATGAAGATTTGTGCTGTAACAGTATAACTCTGCTTCCGGGTCTAAATGGAAATCTACGTTTCTGGTATGCAGCTGCCTCAAAGTTTTGGATCTTTAATAAAACCCAAGTGTTAATAGCTATTTGAATGTAAAAACTCTTTTGACATGGCACCATTTATCTCTACTGGTTCTTATTTCTTATATCTTTTCCTCTTAAGAAAAAGTAGTCTCATGTTGCAATTATCAATGTACATAATCCTCTTAGAAACAGTGTTTGTTATGAGGAACAAATATATATAATTAATAGTAACTAAACTTTACATGAGAAAAATATGTCATATACAATTTTCTATACATAGAAAACATATTCCTTATTTTTTCAGTTAAAATATTTTTAGAAAATGCTAATTGAGATTTAAAATTGTCATTTTAAGTACAAGTTTAAAAAATATTATATGATTGTGAAATTTATACTTCTCCTTTACATAGCTTATTTTATCTTAAATACATGTCCATAAATAGTCTACAGTTTTAGCAAACAGTATACTCTTCAAATATTTCTCTCAGCTACTAATTTCTAAGGGCTACATACAGAACTAAAGGTCCAATGGCACCCTCTGCTGTTCAAGTGTTCTCTTCCATATTGAGCAAAAAAATCTCTGAATGTTTGACACTTTCATTATAAAAGTAACAGATAAATTATATTGGCTTCCTCTTGACATTAATTAGCAGATCCTCAAAATATTAAACTCCATTGATTAGTATTTCTTTAGTAATACAAATGGAAACTTGACATTTTATAGGTACTAGGACTAAACTAATGTAGAAAAAAATGACTTATCAAGGTACTTGAAACATAATAGTAGTTATTAACTTACTAATAATAAACAGCACTGGTGAAAACCTTTTTAAGACTATCTTAACAAGGAAGAAATCAAGTCATTCAATCCAACAATTAGTATACTCTTCTAATAGTATATAAAGTTTACCCATTTATTTCAAGTTAGAAATTAAAGTAAACATTAATGTTTCTCTAAAACTGTACTTTGAAGTTTGAAAAAATTAGTTTGGAGATCCTCCTTTTACTGTCAACACTTAAAATACTACTATACATCATCATGGAGTGAGAAGATCCCTTTGTATTTCTCCTAAAATTTACAACCAGTTGGACCACTATAATCCAACGAAGTTACCTCTGCTCAGCACACAAACACACCTGAGATCCACACACTATAAGTCTGAATATGGGAGTATTGGAACAAGCAAGGGAGGTGGGATGGGGGAAGGACAGGACCAGTTTGGCACCTACCGCAACCCCATCTAATGCAGTAGTGATGAGCCAGGCAGGCTGCAGCCCTCAAAGTAGGGCCTGGCCGAGGGTAAGATTGGGAGAGGCAGCATCTGTGCTGGGGAGCAGCGGAAGCAGTGTCCTACTGGAGAAGCCAGCTTCTCCCCCCACCCCCATTGTGGCAGAGCCTGGGAGCAGGAGCCTGGAAGCTGTCAAACAGCACAGAGTGGCTCCGGTGGCAAAGAACAAGGAGGCAGCCCTGAAGGCTCATGAGCCAGCGCCGCCCCCCTCTGCAGTGGAGGTGCCCCAGACCGAGGCAGCTTGGGCAAAGCGGGAACACCCACCACCCTGGTGGGCACTAGGCAATCTCCATGCCTGAAGCAACACCCCCCACACTGTGAGTGTGGAGACACAAGCAGCACAGTAAGAAAAAACAAAAACTTGTGTTATATCACCATCTAATGGAAAACAAAAGAAAGGCCTCTAATTATGAATCTGCTAAATGACTAAGACTAAAACAGTATCTAAACAAAAGAAGAATTCACTACCTCAAACACAGATGTAGTGAACTACCTCAAAATAGGCAGAGAAACAATCAAATGCCATGAATAAGCAAAGAAACACTGTTACATAGAAAATGAGAAGTTCCAGAAACAAAACTCAAAGTCACAGAAGACTGTGATCTTAGTGGCAGAGAATTCAAGATTTCAGTTACAAAGAAACACAATGAGATACAAGAAAACTCAGGAAGACAGTGCAATGAGCTCAGGAATAAAATTATTGAAGGATAACATTACCCAGGAGATTGAAATTATTAAAAAAAAAAGAAACAGAAATTCTGGAACTGAAGAGCTCACTAATAAGATGAGGAATGCAGAGGTGTACAACTTTTGGGCATCTCTGAGCCACACTGGAAGAAGAGTTGTCTTGGGCCACACATTAAATACACCGTGGCATGTAATCACAAAAAAAAAATATCATAATGTTTTAAGTAAATTTATGATTTTGTGTTGGGCTGCATTCACAGCCATGCTGGGCTGCATGTGGCCCATGGGCCACAGCTTGGACACCCCTACAAGAGCACTGGAAATACAGCAGACCAGACAGAAGACAACACTAGCGAGCTCAAAGGAAAAAATCTGAAACAGTGAGGTGGAAGAAGAGAGAGACCTAAAAAACAAATGAAAGAACTCCACAAGAACAATCTTACTCCATTAGAAAGAGCAAAACAAAAAGGATAATGGGCATCCCAAGAAGAGAAAAGAGGGAGAGGAGAATGGAGAACCTATTCAAAAAAATAACTGATGAGAATTTCCAAAACTTACGGAAAAAGTTTGACATTCACATACAAGAAGCTAACAGAACACCTAGTGCTCTCGACACAAAAAGACCTCCAAAACACACGATATTAAAACCATAAAAAGTCAATGATAAGGAAAGAATTCTTAAGAGAGCCAGAGAAAGGAAGACAGTAGCATACAAAAGAAATCCCATCAGATTATCAGCAGATTTCTCAGGAGAAACCCTACAAGCCAGGAGAGAATGTAATAATATATTCAAAATATTGACAAACTGAAACCATCAGCCAAGAATAATATATCCATCAAAATTACCCTGTAAAAATGAAGGAAGAACAAAGGCTTTTCCAGACAAACAGAAGTGGAAAGAATTTACCAAAACATCTGCATTACAAGAAATCTCTAAGGGAACTCTTCCACCTGAAACAAAAAGTCAAAAGGGTACAAAACTGAGTACAGTGACAGATAGAGAGAAGCATAAAATTGAAAGTCAATTTTAGAAAGGGTATTAAACACTTAATTATAACATAAAAGTTAAAGGGCAAAATAATTAACTGAACTAAAGGGAGAAATTGATGAGTATACGGTAATGGTACCTCTATTATGCAACTCACTTCAAGGGATAGATCATCCAGACAGAAAGTCAACAAGGAAATATTGGCCTTAAATGACCCATTAGATTAGATGGATTTATAGAACTTTCCACTCCCAAATGACAGACTACACAGTCTTCTCAAGTGCACATGGAATATTCTCAAGGACAGATACATGTTGACACATAAAACAAGTCTCAATAAATTTAAGACTAAAATCATACCGAGCATCCTCTCGGACCACAATGATATCAGACTACAAGTCAACAAGCAGAAAGCTGAAAAAATCACAACACTGGGAAGCTTAACATGCTATTAAACAACTTTGGGGTCAAAGAAGAAATAAGGAAAGAAATAATAAAAAAAGAAACAAAACAAGAAGTCAAAATATATAGAGAGACAAATGAAGATGAAAACACGGCACACCAAAATGTGGAGGATGTCGTAAAAGCGGCACTAGAAGGAATTTTATAGCAATACTGCTCTAACTCAAGAAACAAGAAAAAATCTCAAACGAGCTAACATCACACCTTAAGAAACTAGAAAAAGAACAAAGCCCAAAGTCAGGAGAACAAAAGAAATAATAAAAAATCAGAATGAAAATAAACAAAATACAGAATAAATGGCAACAAAAAATTAATGAAACAAAGAACCAGTTCCTTGAAAAGACAAACAAAATTGACAAACCTCTCAATAGTCTTAGATATACTCACTAATGAAAAAGAAGACTCAAATAAAGAAGTTACAATGGATACCTCGGAAATATGAAAAATTATACGGGAATATTAGAAAGGCTAGATACCACCAAATTTGGCAACCTAGAAGAAATGGACAAATTCTTAGAAGAATACAACCTTCCTAGACAGAATCATGAAGAATTGGAAAACCTAAATAAACTGATCACTATTAAGGAAATTTAAACAATAATCAAAAACCTCACAAAAAGGAAAGTCCAGGACCAGATGGCTTCACTGGTAAATTCCACCAACCATTCAGTCTTAGTACCTACCCTTCTCAAAGTCTTCCAAAAACTTGAAGAGGAGTGAATGCTTCCTAACTCATTTTACGAAGCCAACATTACCCTGGTACCAAAACCAGGCAAGGATGTCACACACACACACTCACACATGCACACAAATTACAGGTCAATATCTCCAATAAACATAGATGCAAAAATCGTCAACAAAATACTATTAAATCAAGTACAACAATACATTGAAAGGGTCATACACCATGATCAAATGGGATTTATTCCAGGATGCCAAGATGGTTCAACCTCTGAAAATCAATTAATGTGATATACTACATTAAAAAATAAAAGATAAAATCATACAGCTATATGATTGTATGCAGAAAAAGCATATGACAAGATCAACATCCATTTATGACTAAACTCTCAATAAAATGCGTACAGAAATAAAGCACCTCAATATAATAAAGGCCATATATGACAAACCCTCAACTAACACTATACTCGATGGTGAAAAACTGAAAGCTTCCCTCTAAGATCAGGAACAAGATAAAATAAAGCTTCTAAAAGATAACACAGGAAAGCATATCCATTAACTTAGAATAGGTAAGGATGTCTTAAACAAGACACAGAAAGCACTCACCAAAACAAAAAAAATCATGAAATTAAGCCATTAAAATTAGAAAATTATTTTGATCAAAAGACACTATTAAGGTAGGTACATGCCATTATATATTTGTCAAAACTCATAGAATGTACACCACCAATAGTGAATTCTCATGTAATCTGCAGACTTTGGGTGACAGTGATGTGTCAGTTTAGGCTCAGAAGCTGTAAAAATTGCCCACTCCAGTGCGGGATTTTGATAGCAGGGGAGGCCGTGTATATGTGAGGTCAGGGATTTATAAGAAATCCCTGTACTTTGAACTGAATTTTCCTGTGAAACTAAAACTTCTCTAGAACATAAAGTCTATTTTTTATAAAAACACACTATTAAGAGAGTCAAAAGGAAAACTACAAAATAGAAAAAGAGATTTGTAATATATACTTAATAAACAGAAACATATACTCAAACTATCTCTGGAATTCCTAAAATTCAGAAGACAGACAATCCCATAGAGACATGGGTAAAATAACCTAAAATTTCAAGTATTGTGATAAAGGAGCATATTCAAATAGCTAATAAACATATGAGAAATTGTTCAATTTCATTAATTAACAGCAAAATATAAATTCAATATAATGAGATAACACTACACACCTACCCAAATGGCTAATTTTTTAAAATCACAACAAAAAATGTTACAGAGTTTGTGAAACAATAAATTCCAGACATTACTAGTGGAAGTACAAATTGGTATAGCCACTTGGTAAAACTGGCAATTTCTACCTAAACTGAACATATGAATACCCCATTTTCTAGAAACTCCAATCTTAGGGATCTTCCCAGGCAAAATACATACATATCATCACTAAATGATATGTGTGAGAATATCTGTAGAAACATTACTTATAATACACCAAAACTAGCAATACCACAAATGCCCATCAACATTAGAATAGATAAATAGATTCTGCATTCAGACAATGGAATACAATAAAAGACAATAAAATAAGTAAATATTCCTGCAAACAACAGCAATAAAACACTAACAATATTCAGCAAAATAAACCAGACATAAAGATACATATTACATGTATCTTTTATAAAAAGTCAAATGAACAAAAAAAAAATAATGGTAAAGACAACGGAAGGTTACTTTGGGGGCAGAAAGCAGGCAATGGCGCAGAGTGGACTTCTGAAGCTTTGGGGAAGCCCCGTTTCTCGATAAGAGTGGTGGTTATGCTAGTGTGTATTCAGGTAGCTCACTGAACTTGAACTCATGGCTTATGCACTTTCCTGCATGTGTGTCATAACATTAAAAAAGCTTAATACAAAAGCCTTTAGTTCATTAAGATCAACAATGGGCAAAAATTACTGCATATTACTTTAATATCTACAAAGTGCAAGAATGTCTTAGATCAGTGATTGTCAACCCTTTGCATCTCATGGCACACATAAACTAATTACTAAAATTTGGCGGCACACCAAACATGTATTTTTTGCCAATATGACAAAAAATATGTATGATTTTGATAAGTTCACACTGAATGTGTATTGTCATGTTGGCTATTTTAAATTTTTTGACTGTCTAAAGGAAAAGAGGTCAGTGCCCCCAACTAAAGAGTCAGGTTTTGCAAGTTTTAAAAATTCTTGTGGCACGCTGGTTGAAAATCGTTGTCTTTGATGATCAAAGGCTGCGAGTACATTTCACTATTAAATCTTTATACTATATAATTGTTAGATTTCTGAACAAAAAATAGATTAGTTGTACACTCTACCCTGAAAATGACAGACACAGCATTATTTAGGTACACTGACATCAAACCATGATGTTTCTGTGTGGGTGTGCACAAATGTGTGAACACATATATACATGTCCATTTACATTTAATACATTCTAGATTACAAACACTCTTGATTCAATATAAAATTAACATTTCAATAAAAGATTTACTAAATGTGTATAACTTGGGGGTAATTTTCATGCGTATCGATCTATCTATCTATCTATGTACCTACCTACCTACTGGGTGTGGCAGAAGACAGACCTGCTTGAATGTGGTTGGTAGGGGAATAATATGGGTGTAATGATTTATAGTTTTAATTTGAACATCTCACCTAAAATGTCATATGCTGTGCTTGATTGTGATATTATGTTACAGAATTACATGCTTATGATTTTGTAATAAAAAGGGGCATTATTTGTGCCAGATCATATATGGTTGACATGTATATATTGTGCCAGACATGTATATATTGTGCCATATGGTCTGGCACAAATAATGCCCTTTTTATTAAAAAATATATATGTGTATATATATTATATATGTATGGCACAAAGAATACACACGCATATTTTTTTTTCAACAAACTAGGAAAACACCACCTTTGGTAGAAACCTACCCTAAGAATTGAAGTAAAACAGGAAAAGGCTCCATTTGACTTTGGCTCAGAAGGATAGAGTAGGATCTGAATAAGTGGAGGAAGATAAGATGTTTTCAGGGGCAAATAGGAAGAGCATAATCAAAGGCACAGCATGAGGAAACCAGACATGGGGTCAGGGGTTCATTTGGATGGATCAAAGGGCTCTCGAGGGCAGAGTAGTGAAGGGTAAAAGCCGGGAAGGTGGATGAGGGCCCGACTGAAGCAAATTCTGCAATGCCAAAATGACTAACGTAGACTACGTTCTCTCAGAAATGGAAGCTACAATTTTGACCTAAGAGGTGACATGGTCAGAGTTGTGATTTAGGAAACTTAATCCAAGAACATCTTGTCAAATGAATTGAATACTGAGAAAAAGACTCATTAGCCAGCTGCAGCTGCAATACTACATAGGCCTAATCAAGATACCAGGATAGAGTTTGGAGAAGACACAGTCAACCCGAACTACCGAAAACATCCCGCACTCCTCAGTATCAGCACTAATTGCTCCTAGAATTCACAAGTATTCCCCAGTAATCATTTTGTAAACTGTTGTATGTGGGAACTGCAAACAGAGATCAAGCACCTGTGTAACCAGGTGCAACTTATTAAGAAAGTTAATTCTTTTTATTGAGTATTATTTCTGAGCATATCCAATCTGGAAGTGTGCTCCTCTTCCAAACGCTGCCTTCCCCACAATCCCACTAAATACCAACCCCATTTTTAAAGTGCCTTCCTGACTTCTACTGCCCCTTCATATCCACTTAGGCCTATCTCAACCACCAAGGCTCTAAGTATTTCCTTTGATTCCCCGATAAGCTGTCCTAAACTACTGAATTCACAGTTACTAATTATTTATGCATGATTTTGTTGGCTCCGACTTCCCATGCCACCATTTTTTGAGAAGAGAACTTTTTAATGACCCTTATGTGAGGAAAGGGACAAAAGACATAGGGGTTTGGAATAATGATGGAATTTTCACTAAGATACAGGATGGAGAGTGGGATGTAGCAGTTGTAGTAGGTAAGCTAAGAGATTGGGAAAAGAAAATGAGAGTCATAAGTTTTCCACTTTGGGAATGTTTTAAAAAAACAAATGAAGTTCCTTTAACTAACTTTTGAAGATTGACCTGATCATTTGACCCTGCACTAAATATGGACCATGTGGATTCTGGATTTATAAGATGAAAATAAGTACAACAAACTAAAGGAATGACAACAATACATGAAAATAATCTAAATATCTTTTTTTCCTAGAGAAAAAGAAATCTGGTTGCATTTTAATCATCCCTGCAAAGGAGTTGTCCACCCTGACTTCTCCAACCCTGATTTTGCAAAGCAATCTGGGCAGGCACTCTAAAAGTGAAAAAAGCTAGGGACAGCAAGCCTGATCCTGACACTGAGCACTGATGAAGCTTCACAGCCACATCAGATGCCACTGCAGAGACACTTAAAAATTAGAAAGGGAATCAACAAAGCATTCCTTCCATTTATGCAGCTCTTTGTAGGCATGTGTGTTAGACATTCAAAACTAGGCTATGGTTCAGAATACAAGGGGAAATTGAGAGGAGATCATAATAATAATTAATGTAAATAATCATTCCGATTAAGTATCTGACATTTATTACTTACAGTAGTATGTTATGAGTGTGCAGTACTAAGCTGAGTGCTTTTCATAGGTGATCACAAGCCTCCCAAATCAAGGAGGCAGGTATTTTTGTTATTATCTCCATTTTAAAGGTGAGAACACTGAGAATGATTACCATTTAAGTGACTTGTCAAAGGCCACAGAGCTGGTGAGAACAAAAATTGGGATTCAAACTCAGGAAGTCTGGACTCCAGAGACACACTATTTATGACGATGCTCCAACAACTGCAATAATGATGATCATAATAAGTGATTATAATAATAATTTCTACGCCAGCTTCATTTGTGAGGACATGAGTGGCTTCCCCAGAGTTTTGGATCCAACTTCTTGGAGGAGGGCATCTACTTCATGACCTGCATCAACAGCTTAAGCTAATTATATAACTAGACAGCATCAACCTCTCTACCAACAGTTAATTTTTAGTCTAAATAAGTGCTGAACTTGGACATTTTAAAAGCAATAAAGCATTTTATTATATTTTATTCAAAATTATTTTAGCTACTTTTATAACTGTCTTGATGCCTTCTATGTAATTGTATATTAAAAACAGAATGGAAACATATTCCTCAAAGCTAGAATTATCCATGGACTACTTCTATTTTTCCTATGAAAATTTAGTAGAGAAATTTAAGTGTGTGTATGTGCAGTTCAGTTCAAGATGAGGCTTAGTTCAAGATGAGAAAATTTCTCAGGACCAGGACTTATTATCAAAAGTGAAAGCTCAAACGGACAAAATAAGATATTTCCAGTTAGGGAAAAGAAACTTTAAAAATGCCTGTTTATAAATATTCTTTTTCTAAAAAGTATTTAAACATAGTTACATCATTTTTACTGTACTTAGCTTTGGAAACTGTAAATTGGACTCAACATAAAACAGAGTACACTAAAGAAGCAGTTATAAATAACTTCATTTCACCAAGAGTTTGAGAAGAGTCAGCTGCCAATACACAAACCCACAAACCACCAACTTTTCCAAACGCAGTTCCACAATGTCTCAATATATTCAAAAGCACAAAAAAAATTGACGTGCACCACTGAACCCCACAATGATGTGTGGTCCTCCACTTAAAAACTCAGACTACTATCTTATTTTCTCTATACATTACTCACATTTTAAGCCAAAAACTTTAACTTTTTTCTTTTTAAAAAGAAGGATATTTTTAATGTTACCTTGAAAGGGTAAAATCTAGTCACAATATTACTAAAAGAAAAGAAAAAGCCCATACGTAAATGTATTGGCAGTTATTGTGAGATTAAAAACAGATACTTCTAAAGATAAAAATGGTCCAAGATACCACAGAAATTAAGATACCACAGTGATAAAAAGAATTAAAAAGGGCCAACTATACAGATTTCACGTGTCCCCATTTTGCCAGGGCAAATCCACTTGCTAAAGGTCTGCCTTATAGTCGCACTGTGTGACTTTAATTTAATTTTTTCGGAGAGTATACCCCAACACATACATACCACTACATGGACAAAATAATTACTGCTTGGAATTAGGAGGCGGAGTTGGGTAGAGAATGACTAAGATTAAAAAAAAAAAAACTACACTTTAATCATTTTAAATATCATCTACTAGTTATTCAAAAAAAGTCATCAAACGCCTTCCAATCTAATGGCTCAAACTTTTTATCGACCGAAAGCCAGACAAAACAGTAAAAAAAAAATGTGGAAAATTAACTGGTTCAGTGGCAAGTCTTTTCTCAAGGGAAAAAACTTCTAACCTGAAAATAGAAATACTATTGACTAAGCATTCAATGGTACAACTGATTTCATATTAGGAAAGAATCTCTAGTAGTTATTTATTCTCTACTGTTTGGGTTGCTACTAATTCTTTCCACTTGAATACAGCTGTATATTTACTAAATCTAAACCAATGGAGAGTACAGAATAAGAACGGAGTTTAAGGATGGATGAAAATAAAACAAATGGGCACATTTTGTATCCTAAATCATTTTTTAAGGTGATGATGTGGGCTTTCAGTTTAGCAACCTCAGTTTTTGAGCTTGGCAAAGAAAGAATTCAGAGCCAAGAACTCTAATGCAAGAGGAAGTTTATTTAGGACAGAGGCAGAAGAAGTGAGCCAGCTGGGCTGTGTGGACTCAGGAAACAAGCTACCAAGGCAAAAGAAGGGCCCTTGGAGGGGGGCGGGGGAGCAAAAATATGCACCTTAAGAAAGAATGGAGGACAGGCATGGGTTTGCTCTAGTGATGGTGTGTGTGGACTGGATCCTTTGCCTTAAGAGTTTTTATCTGTTTTCTAAAGGCAAGAATTTTAGGAGAAGTCTCAGGAAGTATCTCAATACAATAGTCATCAGCTTTCCAGGTGTGTCCTTCCAGAGTTGTGGTCTCTATTGACTGGTCAACGCTAGGGTGGAAGGTCATTAGTCACTGCAGCTGGTCCTGATATCAGCCATGGTGTTGCTTTGTCTGGTTTTGCTGTTTTTCTGGTCCTGGAGTTGAAACACAAGTGAGGCCTGGATGTTTTATCTCCAGCTTGACCAAAACTCTGTCTCTGTGGTCAGGAGGCTCAAGGCTTTGTTCCTAAGAATATTTGATGCTGAACAGACCCTCATTGTCTTAACGCCTAAGGGAATGGTTGTGCAAGGGAGAAGGAGGCAGGTGAGTCTCCGTCCTGGATGGGGCCAGTTTGAATCAGACATCTGTCTCAGTTTCCCCATTCCACTTGCCAAGGAATTTTCCTAGCTTCTTACTATCCTCCCTCAATTTCTCTACATTTAGTATTTCATTTCGGGAACTTTCTTCTGAAAGCATCTGAGCAAAAAAATGGCAAAAAAATAATTTGTGCACATCTGTTTATGTATTCAGGAAAAGAATATTCAAACTGGGCATTAGTCCATGGGAAAGCCTGCACAACATAATCCAGCCCACCAAATACACTGCTCATTCACTAATAAGAAAATTCCAGGTTAGATTCTTGCCAAGAGTTGTCTTTCTTTTCCAAAAATTATCTTTGGCTATATTTTACATTTGATTTACTCCCCTCGATGCATAAAGAAATGAAAGAACTATTGTCAAATGTTAGCAATTGGAATTTGCCTGAACTCAGGTGAAAGAAATACAAATCCATTCACTGAAATCATTTTGAGAAATAATATAATTTAAAAATGTACTAACTGCCTTTTATTTTTATTGTGCCATAAAATTCATATTGATTTTAGTATAAACCATTTTCAAAGTATTCTTCAAAGAAATATAATTCAATAAATCCTATATCTTACTTTTATTTCTAATAGTAGTAACTTCCATTTTAGGTACTGATTTTTTAGCAAGATATTTTCGTATCAATTAATTTACTCCAACAGGATAACTAGGGTTATTACATATTTGTAGTGTTATCATCCTAGATGGATTTTTTTTAGGCCTTGGGAATGTGCTAATTGTGGTTTATGTGTAAAAGCCTTAAAAAGTACAATTTTGTAGTGTTAAGATATTATTTTTAATGCAAGAGGTTAAGGGGAGATAAAAAGCTAATGTATTCTGGGCAATTATAAAAGAAGTAGATTCTTAATTTATCTAGAATAGAGAGTTTTGAACAATGAACCTAGAACCCCACAAAAACCTATAAAGTGTTTGTTTTCTAAGGCCAGTGACAGCTAAACAAGAATATACATGTTTTAACAGATCTTTTGCAATCATAGGATCATGTAGGACTTAGTTTAAGGTAGTAGAAGATTTCTGAATGATGGGCAGAAATATGACTGACAAATAGGAAAGTGAGGAATGTATTTAAAATGGAGTGATGAAATATGTTACTGACCCAGCAGAGAATGTGCAGAAGACTATAAACATTTTACCCTGTTGGGATGAAAAACAAATAATATGTAGGAAAAGTGAGAGCATTTGAGTTGGGGGAACCAATTGGCAAAGGACCTCCCATGACCTAAATTTAATAGCAAGGAAGGACACTGGAATTTTCTGTATGTTTCTGTAAATGGAGATGATAGGCTTAACTGAACCCTAATTTTAGGAAATCTATAATATATTACCATGTGTTCAAAATAGAATACCCACACCACACATACAGTTCCTTTTAAATTTTATTTTAATGTCCATAAAGTGAGAATTATATTACAAAAATAAAATGTTAAATATACTAAAATGGACCACATTGAAAAGCCCATGCCCATTATAATCAGTAGTTATCTTTTAATGGGGCGTAGACACGGTGACAGGAGGCACTGACTGGTAAAATATGTAACAGAGAAGAGAGAAGGTTTTTTAAATTATTATGATTACCAGCAGTAGTAGCAGCAAAAACAGACATTTAAATACTTTTTACAGAGCGGCTTAGAGCTTGGTAAAGTTAAATCAAACTGATGCACATTCTAACCAGCTAGAGACTCAGCGTTCACAGGAGCCGAATGCCTTTAAAGGGGCATCACTGCCGGAAAAGCAGGGGATGAGAAAGATTGACAGAAATGGGGGGAATGATTCCCCAGATCAGTAGCCTTACTCTGATACTCTGCATTTAAGATTAAGGTTCTCCATCAGCCTAAAATATAAATCATGACACCACACCATGTTACTCATACTCCAGTGACAGTTATGGGCATCAATTTGGGCTTGTTCTTAAATGGGTTTGAGAAAAGTGGTGTTTATCAAGGATATACATCCATGCACCCAGTCTCTCCTTTTCCAGGCACATGGTAAAGTGACATTTCCCGACCTCCTTGAACTCAGACACAGTCACGCAACTCCATTCCACTGATAAAACTGGCCAGACGTGTCATGGCTCTGGGAAGAGGCATTTAATGGGCAGTGTGGGACAGTGTCGCTCTCTCCTCCCTGGCAATGGCAGTCAGAGAAGCGTGCATCCAGACAGAGCATCTGTCAGTTTGGGTTCATGAGAAAAGCTCCAGAAAACTCCCAATGGGCAAGGGTGAAAAAAATCAATCTTTACTGTTCTAAGTCCCTGACAATTTGGGACTGTCTGTTACCACACCCTAAGCCTTACCAACAGGCATGGCGACAGCACTGCAAACTCCTTCTTTTTTTAAAAAAAGCCACTGTACCTTTTCTCCTCTTAGTTTTAACTTTATTTCCTCAGCTCAGTTACCCCCTGGAAATGGCACACATGCCACTGAAGTAAATTAATTATCACTGGTGGCCACATGTCTAGTGGAAATTATTAGTCTCCTTTGGCAAGTAGTGATTTATAAGGATGACATGTCTAATTAAATACTCACGCTTTTAGCACCTTGAACAAAAGACTAACTAGTAGACCCCAGCTAAATTAAGGAAAGCGACCCTTTCCACAGAAAAGCCACATGAAGTTCAATACCCTTTGGGGCAGCGGGAGTTGTTGCACCATTAATTTGATTCTCAAATCATATGAACAAAGATTTGTTTAAGACACTGAGACACTGATAAAGAATTGATCAGGGAAGAGAAACTAGCCTACAACATGGAAAACAGTACAGCTGCAGCAGGACTGGGGTGCTTTTTATGATTACATGAGTATTTTGTCTAATAGGAATTTAGAAGGAGGCTATAGTTGAACAATTGAACTATGGTTCCTAAAATACATACATGTGTATGAGGAAGGAAGAAGGGGAGGAGAGAGGAGGAAAGAAAGGGGAATGAAAGGCAGGATAGAAGAAAAGAGATGGGGAGGGAAGAAAAAGAAAGAGAGAGAGAGGGAGGGAGGGAGAGAATGACTTGTTAGAGTTCTAGCCCAACCATGGAAATGATGAGGAAAAATATAGGCCTGAGGTCATTCAGTTGTTTATCCAGAAATCACTAAGGATCTGTTTATGAATAACGGGGTACATGGACTCAGCAAAGTGCAGTGTATGGCTGTAGGCGCTTCTGTGAACGAGATAAATCTGCAAGCTCAGTTTGTCTCATGAGCCAGACACACTCCACCCCTTAGTCACCTTTCTAGAAAACTGACACAGTCTACCCATCCACAAATCAAGTCTAATCAATTAGCACCATGGATTTTACACGATATGCCAGGCACTGGGCTAAGTGCTTTGCATAAATTAACCCGTTTGCTCTTCATAAATACCCCATGAATAAACACAAGGAAGCAGAGGCTTACAGCCTTTAAGAAACTTGCTTTAAAGTCAAAGTAAGTGGCCAGAGTTGGGATTCAAAGCCAGACGCAGCCCAGCCGTGTAAGTGTATATCCCAAACCACACTCCTCGGGGCTTTCACCTACAGAGAGTATCAACTTGAAGACTGAGAACTGACCACCAAGAAGGAAACACCCTACATTCTACGTGGCAATAAAAACACATTTCTTTCCTTTTCACTGTTTTCCTTACTTCAATATTATGGTCTGGTTTCCCAGAAAGAGTGTTATATTGTTATCCCGTTTTATCAAAAATGTCAGAAAAAGAACAGGGGTATTTCTGGTTGAGTTCCGAGCACCAACTCACCCCATGAGCATCTGCTCCATCCCAGCAGCCTGACATTTCCAACGAAAGCACATTCCGAGCATGCTCCAGCATGAGGGCTGCCAACTGCAGGCATGCAGCGTCTGACAATCATAAGAACATTTAATATTCCCCAAACCTTCTTCCTCGCATTCTACAAAGACCCTGACAAGCCTATCGCGGTTTGTGCTGTCTGGCAAGGTTGACACATGCATTCCACCCAGGGCTTTGGGCTGGCCAAAATGCCACAGGTTGAGTATTGAAACCTTTCTCATTTCCGCTGGTCTGACAGCCCCGCAGTGTGCAGTGAACCTGGCAGCAGCAGGTTCTTTAAGACCTGTGATCTTTCTGCAAAAACGACCACTACAGCCTGTGGGAAGTGAAGGTACGCTGCCAAAGTAAAACTCATTTTTCTTTCCCAGGAAAGATTTAGCCCAAATTCTTGGATGATAACCTGATTTTCACCCTGATACTACCCCAGGCTTTCTTCAGAGTCAAACAGAGTTTTTTGTTTGGCATCATTTATCAACAAAACGCCCAACACTGCCTTCTCATTTAGATTCTTCTCCAAATTTCTCTCTTCTATCAAGGGAGGCACTGCAGGACAGTCTGGTATTTCAGATTCAAAACTTCTGCCTTCTGCCATCAAGGGTCCACATTCGTAATGAGGAGTCCCTGCCTTTGGGGCTTTGCCCAGAGGACCCCCAAAGGCATTCAGTGAAATATCTAGAAGGCACTTATTTGGTTAAAGTTATTAAAACCACTGTTGGTGAGGATGAGCACAATATTGAGAGCTTAATTCAACCAAGGTTCCTTTGTAATGATTGCTACACCTAGGGAGGTACTGTCCTATGCTCTTTTATTATGCAAACTTGTTGGCTTCCATGCTTGCATGCCTGACACCGGGTTTATATCCAGACGCTACCACCCTCAGGAAAGCTTCGTGTCTGCCTCTAAATACACTGCCTAGTAAAAGAACAGAGTTAGTTCTTAGGTAGCCATATGGTGTTTTACCACTTTTCAACATGAGAAATATTCCTTCAAGTCTTAAATGTGAGGAAAAAATTAAAGTATAAATTTGATTTTAAATTATACATTTAAATTATAAGTATATTAGTCCACAAGGGAATGATTCTTCACTTCTAGCATATTGATTTAACGGAAATACTGAATCCTTTAAAATTATAAAGACTGCTGTAATATAGGAAAGATGTTATGACATGGTGTTCAGTTGAAAACAGACAGTGACTGAGTTTTGTAGAGATAACAGGCACATCTGTGGAAGCGGATGTGTCTACATGGACAACGGCAGGAAAAACTAGGGAAAATAGAAACAGCTCCTTCACAGTGCTTGGACTGATGACCTTAAAATCATTCTTTTACAGTGTTTCAAAAATAAGAATGTTTTCAAACATGTGTACATCATTTAAATAAAAGGTTGTCTAATAGTATTCGATTTAAGTGTTCAGAATCATATTTCTGGCAGTTTCCAAGCATGACCCAGAAGGATTTTTGGATCACCGCTGTGAATTTTACTGTTATTTTACCAAGCAATAAAAATAAGTAAAAGTAAACATATTAAAAGTGTTTTAAGAGAAAATTTTCTTCCAAGAATAAAAATGTCTATTTTTAAAAACATGCATTCCTTTCCACAGGAAGAGCTACCAAAGAAATGCACTAAAATATCATAGCTCAGCCTAATAATTTTCTCAAATGTTTCTTTAGAAGCAAGTCAGCTAAATCCATCCCCAGCCATTTGGCTTCCAGAACTCCTTTTATTTTTTAATGTCATAATAACCACCTACTCAAAAGTACTATCACAATCTAGTACTCAAAAATCTGTCCTTGAAATAAAACAATTAGGGTGTTCTTAAGGGTATCATTTTGGAGGAGAGCAGGATGCTTAGAAACAGTCACAGAAGGGCACTCACTACAGTCCCTACCCAGCCCAACACCTCCGAGGGGGCAGGGACAGGCTGGCATCTGTCAGCGACTGACCCAAGACACCACAGCCTGACTTAGCTGAGAGAGTCTGTTAGCTGTTTGTGGTGGAGAATAAAGCTCTCCTGGTCTCTAGCTCCTCCACTGAAACATTTCTTTTCACTTGTACTATCTGAGCTCTGAGAAATAAAGTGTAAGGTTAGGTTTTCACTGCAACAAATGCTACCAAAGACAGGAGGAAGAGTCTATGAGTGCTCAGGTTGCTCCAGGCCATATTCTCACTGCCACCTACAACCACCCCGCTATGCTTCCTTCGATGTTTAATCAGAGGACTTATCCCATTTTTGGCAATTCTGGCATCCACAGGAATTTATTCACCAAAACTCTTCTGTGAAATCGAGGTTTTCTGTTAACTCATTCACATGGCCTGCTCACAACCCAGTTCCGGCACATTTCTCCACAGACTCTAGCAAAGGTAAGGACCCACACACATGACGACGTCCGAGAGATCCAGAACACCTGCTGAAAGGAAGGTGCAGGATGTGAGCGTGTGTTCACCTAACACGCTAAGGAGAATGGAAGTCCTGGAGGAGAAGCATCTGTCGCTTCCTCCGTTGCAACTGTGTGACTTTGGGCAAGTTATTAAACTTCTCCGTACCTTAGTTTTACCAACTATAAAAGGGAGATAATAATAGTATTTTCTTCATAGGGTTGTTAGGAGAATTAAATGAGTTAATATATTTAAAGTGCTTTGTTAGACATATGGTACAGGGTAAGGCTTAGCGAGCAAAGCTCTGCAGGGTAATACTCGCTAAGCTTTACTCTGCACCTGCTCTAGTAGGTTGCATATGATTGATTGGCCCTACTTCTGGAGCTCTGATCACTGCGAGTGAATGCGCTCAGGAATCTGAGGCTCTCTGCATATGCTACCAATTCCATATGATTGCCTTTGCTGTCCTTTCCCCAGGGAAATGGAGATATTCATCCATTCATTCATCCAGCAAAATGTCTATCAGTCTCAGACTGCATTCCTGGTACCGTGCTGAGGGATAAAGGAAACAAAACAGATGTTGACTTGATTCTTGAGGAGTTTCTAGTATGAATGGTCAGATAGGTGGTTAAGCAGCCAATCACAACACAGTGGGAGAAGCGCTTATAGTAAGAAAAATACCAAGGCCTGTGTGGGTCTGCCTTCTGCAGTCTAAGGGACGAAGCTGGAAATTGGCACATTGTAAAACTGCTACACTAGGACTAAGTAAATAGTGCCACGGAAGCTAAAGGGGGGCTGGGGGGTGGCTAGCCTACTCTAGGGTGGGAGGGCCTGAGTCAGGGAACGTTTTCCACAGGAAGTAACATACAAGCTGACACCTTCAGAATGATGGGTCTGTGTGCCTGTGTGTGTATGTGTCCACAGGAATAGTTAAATTTTTCACAATTATCCTATGAGACAGTTACTTATATTTGTACTGGTGACACCCTCAGATACCCGACTCCAGAGCATTGGTACTATTCCCCTGCTGTTGCAGTTGTTGGTGCTGACAGATCTCAGCTGAATCCCGATTCAGGACTTGCCTTCAGCTGAAGAGAGCAGCCTCACCCAAAGTCACCTCACTCCTCAAGAGCTGCCACATCCAATGGCTGGTCAAAGAGAGGTTATAAAGGCTTGGTCCCCTGACCCTATTCCAGCACTCTGAAGGGCCATCCTAGGTCTGGTAGGAGGCTGGCACTTATTGTGACTGAAAAACAGGTGACATCTTATTCTAGTAAAGCCTGTTTTCTTCTCTCCTCTATAGATGTTAACTCTGAGAGCACTCCCCACTAAGGTTTTCATGTGCAAGTCTCGGACAACATTCCCTTTGCACAGACGAGAAAACCAGTCTTTGGAAGGTTAAGAAACTTGTTGAGGATGACACAGCATGGCTCATTTAGAAAAGTGAACATAGCTCAGTTTGGCTGAAGCCCAAAATGTGAAGGTTGAAGGTAGAGTAAAGATAAACTAAGTCTTGAAATGCATAATAAGTCACAATAAAAGAATCAGGGCTTTATCTTGAGACACTGGGGAGTATTAGAAGTGTTCAGAGTGAGATGATCCGTTAAGGGCTTTGGCATGACAAATTAGGTATTGTAAGCTGGTTTTTAATGGTGAAGTTTTAATCTAACTCATTACTGCTTTTCTATGGGTCAAAATATTAGGAGGTGTTATGAGTATTGTAAGGAAGAGAAGAACACCTCGGAGGTAGAGAGCACCCATGCACAGAGCTCCTGACAAAACGAGCTGAGGTGACTGGTGTGTGGGAAATGGGGAAGCCCACTGCAGTTCACTGGCTCTAGGAATGCGAGGGACGAGGGATTGCCTCCTTTCCTCTCTTGCCACCTTATTCAAAAACAGAGGTGCATTCTAAAATTTTTACAAATCCCATTTTGCCATCAGTGGGCTTGAAGACTACACTTCCTGTCTCCACTAGAGACTGTACATGCTCAAGGTATTGTGTTCAAAGTGTTAACTTGTCCAAAGAAAGTTAACGTGGGTGGCACCCACCCCCCGCATCCATGTTCTTACCCAGGTCACTTTGCAGTTCCTCCCACCAAAGGCTGAGTGTACTTTTTTGACTCCTGATTTTGGATACAGACACTTGACTGGACTTGGCCAATCGAGTGTTAGTAAATACAATGTAATACACTTAGCAGCCAGAAATGTTGAACTAAAGGAAAATACTGAAGCTCACAAATCAGAAAAGCATTAATGCAGTGGCTTTTCACCATTGAACATGTTTCACACCTCTTTGAGAATAAGATTAAAGTTCACCGCACTCTCCCCCAGAAAGTTTTGTACACACAAAACTTTGCATCTCAAGGAGAAATTTAACTATTTTAAAGATGAAGACAGAATTTCTCCAGAGGAAATCAAGATTGTTTGCTTAGCAAAAGCGTGAGTATAAAAATGATGGAATGCAGAGTGTAGATTGAAACAAAATCACAAAAGAACAAAATTTCTCTGCATAATGAAACAGAAGATTATGTGTGCTGGCATTTAAGAAAGAAGGGAGGAGTGAGTGCAGCCTGTAAGATTTTAGGTGGCAGGGGCTCCAGAGAAAGGACAGCCAGTAAGAAACTAATTGCAATAACAAGGTTTAAAAAAAAAAAAAAAAAGAAGTATAGAGTATTTGGTTGTAAATTACCCAAATCTTTCATAAAATTTTACTACTCCTTACACAGCTTTATGTTCATTATACTCTGGACACATTTTTTAAAAAGCTGAATGAAGATTTTTTTTTTTAAATCTGAATACTCTGCATTAGAATTTGATGTATGTGGAAATGGAACAACAGATGAAGAAACAGAGCTGACTGAGAGAGTGCTAGGTGAAAGGATAAGGCAGCCTCAATACATTAGGTTTGGAGACACCCAGAACATGAACAATTTATTCAGTTAGTTCCAGGAACTCCGTGTAACTCAGCCGAAGTTCCCAAGGGAGGAGCCACCGTCCTAACGGAATTAGTGAACTGTTTACCCAGATAGTATCTACTGGTCTCCTACTGGGAGCTCTGCTAGGAACATGTAAAAGACCAGCTCTTCAACACCGAATCTCAGAAAGCAAACTCATTATTCTTCCCTGAGAGCAACGTAAACAATAAATTCTGAAAAAAACACAATGTGATGCCAAGACACTAAATATAAAATCCAGTGTGAGCGTGTGTTTTATAGGCTCTGCAATTCCCCAACCGTCTATGGTGCCAGGATACTGTTTTACACAAATTAGGTCAGGACTTACGACTATTTTTAGACTAATTACAAGGTTAAAACGGGAATTGTAAAAATTTGAGAATGTGCCCAAAAAGGTGTCTTAAAATTTAAAAAAAAAAAGTCTGAGACTGAAATGAATGAAACACACTGGGATCATTTTCAAAACACAGACAACCAATTAAACTTGACATGTGATTATTATAACCCCTTCTGTTAAAATCCTTGACATCTCCTAGTTTAAAGCAAACTCTAGTAACACTGCTAAGCATTTTCATTTCTACCTGCTGAAAAGGATGCCATAAATATGTGCAGGTGGGCAATAAAATGCTGGTAAGATTCCTGCAACACACCTGAACACCCACTTTCATCCAAGTAGCCACAAACAAACAGGATTTGAGAGCTGAGAGTTTCTGATTGTGAACTGCAACTATCTCGCTACACTGAGCACTGTGTGTAGAGCAAGAATCCTAACAATCAAAAATAAATGTCTATATTATAGCCTATAAGCAGAAACAGGCCTGAATATCTCCATTTGTCAGCTGGCAACTTCTTAACAAACTGGATAAAAAGAACCTTGGGCCTGGCCTGAAACTTAGTAACTAAGAAAGAAAACACTCATGGAATTGAAACACAGTAAAATCAAAAATTTATAACTACTGTTAGGTTCATAAACTTCTGATTAAAATAAAATAAAGTTAATATAAAAAGTCACTCTCATTACATTTTTGAAGCATGGGGCCATTTGATTAATTGCCTTTGATAGAACAGTTTATAAATACAATAAAATAATGTTGGTCTAAAAACCCTTTTAACTTTTTTTATATAGCTCCTACTGCTATGGGTAAAAGGCCCTGTCTTACACATGGGGTTTTCAATGACTTTATTTCCATATATTAGTGTTTTTATTTTCCACTTACTAAACTAATTTACACGTCAGAATCATTCAAGACATACCTAAACAAACATAGGAGTAAATGGCTTTCTTGTTAAACAGAATTTAGAATTTGTTTATGTTAGCTGTAAGTCATTTCCTTATTTATTTCAAGAATTCATTCTAATACTTTGACTGGGGAAAGAAGAATCAGGATTCATATAGTCCAGAGTGGAATGTAGGTCCCTCCTTCATAAATCTCACTTCTCAGAGCTACTGAGCATGGCGTTTGCAATGAGGTAGAAAAGTCACTGGCAGATTATAAACTCTCTATAAATATTAGTCCCTTCCTTTCCTTCTACTGTGTGCCAGACACAGGCTTGGAATCGGATTCTTTGAATGTGATTCTGGCAGTCCTAGGTGAGAGTGCACACCCCCCAATAACTTAATCCCTCAATAAATTAATAAAGGTTCTGTTTCCTTTCTCACCGCTTCCAAGCATTTTATTCTAAAGGTCAGTGGGAAGAACTGAAGCTCCCGATAGAGAGCTTCAAGGGCAAAGAAGAGTCAAAAGAAAAATTTTCACTCCCTTTTCTGGACCCTTTGATTCCATCTCTCAGCTTCTAGCCACAGCACACTCTCCAAAGTGCCCTGCTCACCTCCCAGCTTTATATCCGCCCTTCCTCCAGGGTCATCTCCCAGATACACCCAGCCCCAAACAACAAACCTTCAGAGAAACTTTCCAAATGGATCTTTTAGCATTATCAGATGAAAATAATACCTTTCCTATATTTATTCAGCACAAATACAGGGTGGGGGGAAAGTAAGGATACAGTTGTGAGCATGTGAACACAGTTTGTTCCTGTATTATTATTTATTAATTATTGCATTACTTTCCACGCGAACAGCTGCAAACCTACTTTTGCCCCACCCTGCACATTGAGCACACCTGTATGAGCCAAGTGCTATTCGAGAAACTCGGGTTGAAATGGTGAAACTAGGCAGGGCCTCTGTTCTCACGGCAGGGAGAGCCTGCTGGAAAAACGGAGAGCAAACAGATCAGCAGGCAGTTATCCAGGGAGATTATGTAGGTGTGAGAGAGACTAGACCAAGCTGAGTACACAGTATTATGATGGCATATCGGCAGGGATGAAGGGACTGCAAGAAGCATGTCTGGCAATATTCAAATGGTGATTTTTATATGAAAATAGGAAATGAAATATAACCTAAATGTTCCAGAATAAACATTAGATAACTTGTACCACATTAATTGAAAAGAATACTTCAAATGAGTATTTGGTTACAGAGTTAATATCAGTTGTATATTATGTCAAAAAAAAGCAGCCTACCAAAAGTATTTACTGCATTATTTCATTTTTTGTTCAACACAAAAGTGTGTATGCAGAGAAAAATCGTAGAAAGATACATAACAAAATGTTAGTGGTTATCTCTGGGTAGCAAGATTACAAGTGATTTTACTTTTCTAAAACTTGCTGGTAGTTTCTAAATGATCCACAAAGAGCATATAGTAATTTTGTAAGTTTGGAGAAAGATATTTTATTCAATATATTTTAAAAGCATTTATCTGAGCAACTCACACTGATAAAATGCCTACTTCGTGTAAAGGGCTGTGCTAAGTGCTAAAGCCACAGAGCTATGTAAGTTAACACTCGATACTCTTGACCAGCTCCCAGCATCGCGATGCAGACAACTAGTAAATACACCCAAGTGAGGTACTGCCTGGGTATCATGTGAATAAAGCCTAAGCATCTACCCAGAAACTGATTTTCCTCTGACACCACAACAGAGATAACAGGAAGATTCAATGTTGCCTTTGACTTTTGTGACTCACAAATTGTGACACAACGAGATGCTGACATTACTCCTGCTATCTCCTGTTCTAAGGTCTGTAATTGTCAAGAAACCATTGAACTTGTTAAATACACTGTGATAACCAGATGTGGAACTAAAGCACAGAGAGGTCAAGGCAAGGTGGCCCTGTGCATAAATAAGAGAACCGAGATGTGAATCCGGGAAGTCTGAGCCCAGAACTCGATCCACTGACCACTGTGTTTTGCTGTATCCCTTTTACAACCATTAGCGCTATTTCTGTCCCCTTCCCTCCATATATCTATTTTTGGAATTTCCAATTAGAACAAGCCATCATCCAGAACTGATGTTAAAGAGAAAATGGTGGAGAGAAAGGCCTGAGGGCAGGATTGGTGCCCTTAGTACTCAGCACAGGCTTGGGACACAGGGATGCTCAATCGATCATTTACTATATTAAAGATCTGGAAAGCAGGTTCATTTTTGAAGCTCCCACACTCAACATCAGCTATTTTCTTCAACATTTCCCTCTTCTAAAAGGTAAGTGCAGGATGGGGAAAGTTCTATTTAACTAGGGGTTTAATCTACATTTTTCTAAATTTTATACAGCAATTTTATAGTAACCCTAAAGGTAAATATATAACATATCATATATATTTTTATTTGATTGTCTATGAAAAATGATATGAACTCTAAGTATAAAGTCCTTCAGTTAACATACACAACACTTAGATCTCTTTTTTAAGATTTTATTTATTTATTTTTAGAGAAGGGGAGGGAGGGAGAAAGAGAGGCAGAGAAACATCAATGTGCGGTTGTCTCTTGTGCACCCCCTCCTGGTGACCTGGCCTGCAACCCACGCATGTGCCCTACACTGGGAATTGAACTGGTGACCCTTTGGTTCATAGGCCAGCATTTAATCTACTGAGCCATACCAACCAGGGCAAATTTTTTTTTAATTGGGCTAGATTTTATTGGAGCTTTATGACAAATCAATTTTATGAAATGTGGACAAAACTAAATTGCCATCAAATGACTATACAAATTAAGGTTTCACAAAAAAGATGTGGATAATTGTAAATTTCTAGAAATGGCAGAATTGCTGGCACAGATTGTGAAGTGCACGATAATATTCTGTCTCATATTTAGATGAAAATAAGTCACAACAAATTACTCATCATTCATTGCCTATGGAATAAAGATATTGAGTCACTTCCATTAGTTCCTGTCCTGATGCATTCAACTTAACCACTTCTCAGAAACTGAGAGAAAGGATTGTGGTTTCAAACCCAGCTGAAAACTAATTAAAGTATAAAGCAATATATCATGGGTCTTAATGCCTAGGTCTATGAAGAGAGCTACTACATAATGAAACTATTTAAAATAAATTAATGCTTTTAATTTCCAAATGAGATTTTTCACATATTTCACTTATTAACAATTACATCTCTTTTCTTGTAATATTTGGATTCCAATCATTGCCTAGAAGCATCACATAGCTCCTGGTGTGAGGCAATGCTGGGCTCTATAAAACACTCACAGTTAAAGAGAAGAGGGTCCTTCAAAAGATTTAAATCCTAAAAGGAACATTAGGGATACTAGCTGGTGTGGCTGAATGGATTGAGCACTGGCCAGTAGACCAAAAGGTTGCCAGTTTGATTCCCAGTCAGGGCACATGCCTGGGTTGGGGGCCAGATCCCTGCTTTGGGGGTGTGAAAAAGGCAACAAATCACTGTTTCTCTCACACATCATGTTTCTCTCTGTTTCTTCCTCCTTTCCCCTCTAAAAATAAATAAATAAAATCCTTTTTTTTAAAGGGACATCAGGGATATTGGGAACCACAAAATGAATGAATGAATTTGAAATAAGAGCAAACATGAGAGGGTACAATGAAATGGAATGCTTTAAATACAATGAGTTGGGGACATTTGCTTTTTTTCCTTTCTCCATATGGTCAATTATATTAGAATAAAAATGATGTTTATTCTGTAAGCATAGCTCTCTGCATGACAGATATTTTCTGCAGCAATTTTCATTTATCAATATTTGGAAGCCATACCAGTATTTGACATGTGGTTTAAAACAATTCTTCACTCTGAAATGTGTCTAAAGGACTGTGTGGTGGATACAACACATACTTACAACCTCCCATGTGCAAGGCAGCATTCAAAATTGGCCAACTTAAATGTCTTGCACCCTGATATGGAGGATAGGACTTACTTTCCTCCTTCAATAACAAGGATAAAGCAAAGCACTGTGGGTAAGGGCATGGTCATATCATCAGACTAACTTCAAATTCTGGCTCCATCACTTATGACTCACTCACATGTTTCCATTGAAGAAGAGGCTAAAATAATGGCTGGCAAGTTAGCTTTCAATAAATGCTTGCTATTTGCTGCTGTTGCTGTTATTATTATTAATGAGGAGTACCAATATAAAAATGAAAATGGGGTGCCAGTTTGGGGACGATACGCTGAAGTATTAGCTCTTTAAAGCAAGAACAGCTCACCCAAAGGATATCCTATAAGCCACTGAACATAGGACATGGAGACTCAAAGCAGAGGACTGGAGTAAATTTAAAGAGAAGGGCTTGTAAGCTTTGAGAATGATGAGCGTACTAAGACAGGGAATATAAGAGAAAGATATGGAAGTTAGGGGACAAGAAGAGGAGGTAAAAAACAGAGTGATTAGGCAATTATGAAATGTAATGAAAATAAGTCACCCCAGAATAAGCATACACACATAACACATGCATTTATCTCCACTATCTCTAAAAATAAAATCTATTATATTGATAGTACAATTACTTTTTTAAGAATCAACTAGGGCAAAGATGATGAGAAAGGAAATGAAAGTAGGTGAGAGCTGTCAGCCGAGCTTTGGCACTAAAAACTGGAAGAGCAGCAGAACGGAGAAGGCCAGAGTACAGGCAGAACCGAGAGGCAGAGATTGGAGACAGGCACGCACAGCGCTATCCAGCCTGTTGTCTCTGCTCAGCTCCAAGAGACTGGAATGTTCTCAGCAGACACTAAAGTGTTGAAAACTTCCAGTTTCCCTGCTCAACTTCGCTCCAGTGAAGCCCACCATTCTGTTTTTCCCACGCATAGAATCCATCCAGCTTTGAAATTAAGTTGCTTTGCATAAATAATATTCTGTATTGCTTTCTAACTTATGTATTATAAAAGACTCCTCGATATTCCTTTAGGCTTTCTTGTTCATTTGAGAAAATATCTAAAATCATAAGGTTAATTAATTTATTAGTTCAAGGTATAACAATATATATTTTCCAGTTTAGCATTCCTGTAATTTTATATTCATATGATGAGATGTGCAATAAACACTTATGTAGCATAATCCTTTGTTTACAGTGGGAAAAAACATAGGCTGGTGTCAGACAGACCTGCACTTTGACTTCTGACTTGGGCTGTGTGATCCTGAGTAAGTCACTCAACTTTTCTCAGCTTTGGTTTACCTACAAAATTGGGTCGCTGCATGTACTCTGCAGAGCTGATAAAATAAGATATTGCAAGTAGATAGTAAAAAACAATATGCTTGATGCAAAGTAGCCACTTGGTAAATATTAGTGTCCATTCTTTCCCACCCACTTCCTGCCTTCCTCTCCATCCCACATTAACACAGATTTAAGAGTTATAGCTGACCCATTTTACACACAGGATAAATATGACTTCAGGTAACAAGAGCCTAGGGAATTAATTCTAACAAACCTCTATTCATCCCTTACGAGTCCCAATCTACCAGTTAGGAATTTGTAAGATGCAGGACTGAACTCTGAAGGGAACATGTAGAAGGTTTATCAATGACTATTTCTGAGAATGGAAATAGAGTCAAGGCTGAACGTTCTGAGAGAGGAGGCAGTCTAGGGACCAGGTGACCTTGAATCCTTTCCCATCAGGAGGTCTCTAATTGGTAAACAGATTAAAATCAGCAGGTCAAATGGGACCCTCTGAAACTGAATGATACTGCACCTGAAAAATGTTCACATTTCTTTCTTTGGTTATGGAGAGTGAGCTGCATTAGGAAATCTTTTCTGTCATAAGGACCTTAAGCAAACTTAAAAGGAAAAGAGGTCTTTCAGAAAGAAGTCTGATCCTTTGAATCACTTCCTTCTCTGATTTTGGAATGCCATTACCACTGATGCAGTCCCATGCAGCAGAAAGTAGGAGAGCGTGCGATAATTGTTCACATGTTTAGACTGTCATAATCCTTTTTAATACTATAAAGTGCTATTACTTTTTGAAAGAGAAAAGTCTCCTTTTGAGAGATGCAATTTATGGTAACTTATCCCAAGACTTCCCAAGACAGTATAACAGGGTCTGGCAGAAGTATGCTTGATTGAGTGTAGTTGGTAGGGTAACAACGTGGGTGTAATCATTTATAGTTTTAATTTGAACATTTCACCTAAAATTCCATCTAGTGTGCTTAAGGGTGATATTGTTATGTTACAGAATTACGTGCTTGTGATTTTGTAATAAAAGATTTTGTAATAAAGAGGGGTGTTATTTGTGCGGGACCCTGTATATTGTCATTGGTGTTCATTTGACCCCAAAGATAAATAGCGTTCAACTTATTATTTGTCCAACATTTAATACTGAACATTTGAGAGGGGAGCAGCATAGAAGGCAGTGTACTAAATGCACTGAATGACTTATATTTGTTTTCTAACAACAATACAAATTATATTTGTGGCTGCTTTCTCTGTGATGTTAATTACATCACAGGCAGAATCCTAATTAATCTGCAAGACAGTGTTAGGGGAGAGAAACTTATTACCGGTGACACCACAGCAAATAGGAGAATCCTGGTTTGAACCTAGGGAATCTAACTCCTGGGTTCACATTCCTACGTTGGCATGTTTTACAGTTCCATCAAAGCCATAATTTCCTAGGTCCTCGTGAGAAATTTATAAAATGGGAAGAGTCTGTATTCACACAAGCAAACAATCATAGAATAAACGTAAAGAACTCATCCATGGTCACACCCTCTTCATGTCACATCACAGGCAGGACGGGAATCCAGCGCCCGCGGGTGACTATTACTTCAGCAGATTCTCCTACAGCAGAATTCGACAAGTACATGCTGATGCATCTCTAAAATCTCATAGGTCTTATGACTTCTGACATTCTGGCACAAGAAATATGGCAAAAAAAGGAAATAGAAGAGCTGACTTCTTTCAAAAATAGTTACAGGCTAATTATGAGGGTTGTTAAACTCTGGGGCTGAGACCTTTCTCAAATACAAACCATTAGACAAAGATGAGGAGCTGCTTTCTAGAGCAGCAGACACCGATCTGGTGACACAGCCCTTGGTTAGAATGACCTCATTTCTGTGATGCCAAATGAATAATACCTGTGTGACCGAGCTGCATGACGGATGTCAGCGCGGTCGAATGACCTTGACCACCCCCTGTTACTGAACTCTTGCCATGAAGTTTGAGTCTTCATTTTCTTAGCTGTTATTTTGAAGCAAATTCACCCAAAGTGAAATGGCAGTTTGTGCTTTTTGTAACCTTATACTGCAAATGTAACATCTGACACCAAGACTGAAGGACAAAAACGGCTTTATTCGGTATCTGTCCATTTCTACACAGCTGTCTGTGGATGAAGGGAGCAGGAAGAAAGGAAGTGACAGTCTTTAAGAGGACAGCTGGTAACAATCCATTGATTATTTTTAAATAAAAATTTGATTAGAAATAAACAGATAGGAATCAACTTATGGGGTTTTAGAAACAAAATTAAATTTAGTAAGGCAACTTAGTTTAGATGACTTGTTAAAGTACAAGTTTATAGTCTAGAATAATGAAACATGGAACCGGAAATAGCTGCAGAAACGACAGACAAAGTAGACATATTTCTAAAGAAAAATGACTCTGCTTGGCTTTGTCAGCCTTGCAGGCAGGAGTTTCTCACTTATTTCAGCCAACAAGCTTGGATCTGTCCTTAGACTGCTCTGGTATTTTACTCACTCTTCTCTCACAATTTTCTACACTTCCTCATTTCTCTGCCCTTCTACTGCACCTATCTGAATTCTTTTTTCTGCCTTGTCTTCCCTCTCTTCTCCTCATAATAAACTTAAGCAGATTAATATAATTCTGTTGTTGTTTCTTATGGTTCATCCTTGTTTTTTTTAAGTTCTAGGCTTTCATTGAGAATACAGCCAAATGCAATCAACAGATAATTACTGGCTGACTTACAGGTGGGCCCGAGTGGAAACAGCGCCATTCAACTTTGCTGTGACGCTGGCTTTTGAATCACTGGGTTCACACCTAAGAAAAGCTCATTTCATGTTCTCTAATATTTAATTTTTTCATTGCGTTATGGAAAGCCAGGAGGAAAATAACTTGACGTTTCCTCAAAGATATTTCTCATTTGGAACTCTAGCATTTTAATAAATTAGTATATATGACTGTTAAACCAGGATTTTTTTTTTTAAGGAATAATATGGAACACTGGAGCTATTTGTCTTTTTCAAATATTCATCAGCTTTCTCTTAGAGGTTTTAAATAACAGAAATAAGGTCACTGGAATAAAGCTGCTTCTAAAGAAAAAAGATCTCTCACCCGTGTCAGCCCTGCCCTCGTGTGTTTATCTGTGATAAATGCCCTGTCTTTGTCTCGCATTGTCTACCACAGAGAAACACACTATGTAATTATTACGACCAGGGGATCGTTTCTTTTCAGTTTGATATTTTAACGAATGAATGGCTGTCAAAAATAAGCTGACAGTGAGGACAATTAAGCAGTTTTGTTCTTGTGATGCATACAAGCACCTAAGAGCCTTAAAGAGTACAATACGCTGGTAATGAATAACCACTTCCCACGTGGTGAGGTGCCATCTTAATCCGGTGGATTGAGTAATCAGTAAAAATGTGAGGATTATTTTCCTGTCCTGTGGCAACCTTAAGGAGACTCAGTAAAAACTGGGATTCTGTCATGTTTTTAAAGCTTTATCTGCTTTAGCCTAGGGAAGCATTGAAAATAGCAAGATTTAATAACAATCTTGATGTGATCATTTTAATTTCTAGTAGAAAGTATTGCTGCATGTTAAATTTTAGATATATTTCAACAAAAATTAAGTTAATGTTAACAAAAAAATTAAGGTCTGCAAAAGGCAGCGTGAACAAGAGTGAGTACCAAACTTGATGGTGGAATAATTTTATTTGGAAAACTGCCAGGGGGCCTATAAGCAGGCCAGACAAATGGCCAGTCCATTGAAAAAGCCATGGAGCACGGACCTTTCACAAAGAGCAGTAGATCAACATGCCTTTGGGAAGGGCAGTGACACAGATAGCACCTTCCTTCTCCCCTGAAACACACAGGGTCAGCGAGACGCCAGGCCTGCTGCTGGGAATCTCTGAGGCACTCGGCTTCGTCAACTGTCTCACTAATGGAGCCTGGCAGCCACGTAGGGTCCGCTGGCTTAATGGCCTGCCACTGCCATCTTGAAACTCTTCATTTTTGAGCACTGGGTCCCACAACTGTTTTTAAGTTTCACCCAAGGATACGTTTATTGATTTGAGAGAGGAAGGGGGAGAGAAAGAAAGAGAGAGACATTGGTGAGAGAAACATTGATCAGCTGCTTTCCATACAGGCATCGATTGGAGATCAGACCTGCAACCTAGGCATGTGCCCTGATCGGGATTGAACTCACAGCCTTCTGGCGTATGGGATAATGCTCCGACCAACAGAGCCATGCTGCCAGGGCAGGGTTCCACAATTGATGTAGCCAGTCCACCCTATTAATTCCTCCCCATCACAGACAACTATTGCAAGGATGCCACTGCTGGGTCAGTATCTGAAGTTAACCATAGCCAGTTGGCCTGGCTTGGAAAAATGAAAGCAGAGATCAGATTTAATCCACACCTTAGCACAGACTCAAACCAAGACAGTGTGGATCAATAACTGTCATTTGGTGCTTGGCATTACCATAAAGAAGAAACTAGGTCGGCTGATGGACATTAGGTTCCACACCCTATCAGCCCAGCTGGGTACGAGGGCTTTACAGCGCTCAAGGTGAGCAGCCTGCCAGGTAGGGACTCAACGTTTACAGTTACACAATATATATTTTTCAAATTACTTCATCACTCAGCCTCAATTCCTTCATCAAAAAATTATCTGTCATCGGGTTTTTGTAAAAACTTAAATGGAATCTAAATGAAGTATAGAGAACTTAGCACAATCTTAATAAACATGAACAGTTTCACTATGTATACAGGGAAACTATATATCCTGCTGGTGAACCGGCAATGGAGAGTAAATAAACATGTTATATCTAACACTGACCCTCAATAAAATTAGCCAGGCATAATTGCCTATAATTTTGGCTTCCACAACAAAAAAATATATTGGTTACTCAAATACAGATTCATTTTTAAAAGTACGTATTATTGCCCTGGCCAAGTGGCTTAGCTGGTTGGAGCATCAACCTGTACACCAAAAGGTCACGGGTTCAGTTCCGGGTTAGGGCACATGCCAAGGTTACAGGTTCAATCCCCACCTGGGGCACATATGGTCGTCAACTGATCAATGTTTCTCACACCGATGTTCCTTACTCTCCCTCTCCCTCTCTAAAAAAATCAATAATAAAATATCTTTGGGTGAGGAATAAATAATAAATGAACAAATTATTATAAATACTGAGTTTTGACCAATACTGAAGAAGATCCTGATTTAGATTTAGAAGTACTTCCTTTACATGCAAATGAAAATTGACACCACATTGCACCAAGCATGCTTGAGCAGTTAAGGCTGCTGGGGCATCAGAAGTGCTGATAGAGGGGCTGTATTTGATTGATGGAGATGTTAAGATTTGAATATCATCTATTATCCTAGTATGATAAAAATGATAGCGTCCATTAAAACGGCATAAATGTTTCAACATTCAAAGTATAATGCTTAAAACATGTAATATTGGCCTGGAAATCTTTGCCGTTTGACGCAATTATTGTACCAAACTTCTCAGTGCTTCATAGATAAATCCCATTGGAAACGTCACCATGGAGAGGGCTGCGGCTTTCCTTACGTCCTTACCTGAGAGTTGTGTAGCACCTACGCTTCTACAAAAGGCATAGCATTCAGGCTGAACTTTTTAAAATCTTCACCAGACAATACGTTTATTGAATTTTTAGAGAGAGAGGAAGAGAGGGAGGGAGAGGGGGACAGAGAAAAATCAATGTGAGAGAGTAACAGTGATCAGTTGCCTCCTGCACACACCCTGACTCGGGACCAAATCCGCAACATAGGACATGCCCTGACCCGGAAGTTGAACCTGCAACCTTTTGGTGTGTGGATGATGCTCCAACCAACGGAGCCACCCAGCCGGGGTCAGGCTGAACTTCTTCCATGGCAGACTGACGAGACTCCTTTAGCATATGATGCTTTGTACTGGTAGAAGAGCTGTGAAACCGTGAGGTGGTTGGACTGTCAGGGCATTAGAGAAAATCCAGTCTTACTTTCTAGTTTGACAAAGTGGAAACTGAAGTCCACAAAATTTGTAGTCTCCTTCCACCCTTCTGAGTTGCATACAACCCAGAATGAAAGCACAGATATTCAAATCCAAATAATTTATCTTCTGTCAAATGCCACTTCTACTTAGTCAGGTTACCCCACTAGTTATATGAATACGTGCTTAAGGATACTCAGTTTTTAGGTCTCAACTTATCCAAACTGATCTCAGCATGTATGTTAAATCCTATATTCTCCCTCGGGTCAATCGATTTATAGCACTATATTTGTTATTCAGAGTAAGAGTGAACAAGAATAACTTTTGTTTTAATGGATTTACATTTGAGGCAAAAATGAATTCAAATATCAAAGGGTGAATGTTCTTATACAGTGTTCATTTCCCAAATGGCAGGCAGCCCACCTGGGCTCAGAGGAGGTTTATAATAAAAGGCTGAGTGCAGGTTGTCTATCGGATGCTCTCTGGCAATCTTTGCTGAAATTCCATTACCCCAGGTGCCCAGGAGGAAGTAGAGAGAGGGGAAGACCTTGGAGAGACAGCAAAAGGAAAAGAAATTGTCTCACACCCGGAAGAGAAAGGAAGAGAAGTCAGGGTGTCCCAAGGGTAAAGGGGTCTTCACAAGGCTGATCAGCTGTGCCCTGAGGAAGAAATGTCCAGAAATGAGAACTGCCTAGGCGCTGAAACCCAGACAGGGGCTCCAGCCCTAAGAGGGACCCCAAAACAGCAGAGCCACCAGACCTGCGGTCTCCATGTAAATTGGGGCAGTGGGTATCTCAGCAATGACAAATGCAGTCTGATTACCGGTGACTGGAAGGGCCTCTCCAATGTTTTGCTGATGGTCAAGATCCTAGAACCTTTGAATTCCAATAATGACCAGGATTAATCCCAGCTGAGGCTCGAGGTCAGACATGTACTGACTTAATAAAAACAAAGAGATGTGTTTCTTGAACATCTGAGTCTGTAGAATAAGTTTCATACCCACTGCACAAGCCAAGCCTTTATTTTTAACAGAAGATCTGTTAAGAAATATTAGCAGATCTTCTGTTAAAAAAGAAAAAGAAGATTTTATTTTGACAGAAGATCTACAGGCAATTAGATAAGGATAAAAAGAAACTATTTTATGTTTTATCTATTCTGTGCAGTCTGCCAAATATGGTAAAGATGAAAGACTTCCAACCAAGGCACTTGACTAAACTGGCAAGAATTTGTCATGCCTTTTTGGAAAAATTGGTCAGAACTATTAACTGACAATAAAATTGTGATAGACAGACTCTTGAATAAACAAATAGGGCAGTTTCCTACATTTGGGAGCAAATTCTAGCAGCAGTTATATTTGCTGAGAAATGCTATGGGAACCAAGAGGCTGGACCAGCCTTTGGCACGACTGTGAGGGAGGGGGAGTTTGCCGCCAGGACCCAACTCTCTGGAATTCTTCCGCCCTGTTTGATTCCCATCAGCGGCTCTAACCCTATAGTGATGCTGTCCCCATAAGATTGCTTTGGACCTTGTTTTTCATACTTCTGCATCACAATTTACCTCTTCTTCCAAGACCCTGCAAATAATCTGAATAAACAATAAACGTGTTCCAATAATTTCTGTTCTTGATTTAATATGTTAAACAATAAATTATACATTTTATAGGGATCTACAATAAAATGAGTAAATAAACCCACAGGAAAATGTCCATTTTGTTATAGGGGTCTCACAGTTTTAACTTGTCTGTGCGCACACACACACATACATACACACACAGGGAAGAATTGCAACAGGAAGTTTGGGAACACAAGAAACACCTACTTAAACAAAGATATGGTCTCCGAGTTCCAAAGACGCTCTCATCAACATATCCCATCTCTTATGCTCTTATTACAAAGTGACATCGCACTCACCTGTCAAAAGACAGGATCTAAGCTGCTGCTTGGTGTTTTGGGATGATATCCCTTTGGAACCAGCCACCATGCTGTGAGAGTGAGACAGTCATGAGGAAGGGCCCCTTCTCGTGGTCCAGCACCAGCCATAGCTGAGGAGCAGTCGATATCAGGGATCAACTGCCCAACACATGGGTCAGCAAGCCCTCGGGTGATTCCAGCGCCTGGCTTACAATAAATGGGTAGAGATGATCTACAATGCAGGTTTGTGAGCAAAATAAGTGTCGTGGTTATTTTAAGTCACTTGTTTTGGAGATTTTAAAAAATGCAGTCATCTGTCACTATAGTTAATACCCTCAAACTTCAACATATGGGTGGTTGTCCAATCTTCTTGTCTGTTTGAATGGCCTTCCTAGATTTAAAAACTTTTCAAGAATAAACCTTTATGAAGGTTTGTAAAATGATTTAACAGTCTTAAAATTCACTTAAAGTTTATTTGCTCCCCGTGTGGTGCCGGGGATGGTAGTCCCTCCTGTTAGACACCGGGAGAAGAAGAAAGTGTCCTTCCGGAAGTTAGGGTCGTTTAGAATGAAAACGGATTGGGGACCATGGATGTCACTACCCCTAAGAGAGTGTATTAAATAGTTCTGACACGGTGAGGTTTTAATATTAAGGGCACAGAGAGAATGCTGAGGATTTCTTACCTTGAAGAAATAAGTACTAACTGAGACGGAAAGAGCTATAGATGCAGAGATACAAAAATCACTTCCTAACGTCACGGCTGAAAGGGGAGTCCTGGCCCCTGCAAGCAGGTGGCACGGAGCCTGGAAACACAGGCCACGGGAAGAACGTGTGGCAGGTTTCCTACACATGGAACAGAGAAATAAAATATTTTTATAGTAAAATTAACAACATGTTCTGGATTAGAAAACAAAATGCATGAAAATTTATACGAAAAACAAGGGCCCTCCAAGAAATTTCTGAAGCAGACTGCTTTGATTTATGTTCTAGACTCTGGGGCACTTTATAAATTTTATCTTTGTCATCTTGTATGATTCCTCTACATTTTACTTATAATTCTAGTTAGCCATCCAGACTACAGTTGGAAGAATAAACTGTATCTTACAATTAGTTATGCTTTATACTTAGAATCTTTAACATTGACTTTATCACCTTTTTTACCTAGTTTATGGGGTTTTTTTGAGGAACTCTTGTGGAGAAAGGGTGACTCAGGGTATATTATCCAATAAGTAGCAATGAAAAAATAACTCAAAGTTTCAAACCCCACGTATACAAATAAATTGCACTCCTTCATTTTATTTGTCTTTATTTATTGATTTTAAAGAGAAAGGGGAAGGCAGGGAGGGAGAGAAAGAGAGAGAGAGATAAGCATCAATTTGTTGTTCCACTTATGCATTCATTCATTGGTTGCTTCTTACATGTGCCCTGACTGGGGATGGAACCCGCAGCCTTGGCGTCTTGGATGACACTCTAACCACTGAGCTACCCAGCCAGGGCCATCCTTCATTTTAACTTTATATTTCAAAACTGTGTAGTAGCACTCGGTACTATTTAATTCTACAAATGCTGAGCCATCCTATATTCCTTTAACAGCACTGGTTTAGATGGTTCTTAGTGAACTTTAGTATGGAAGACAGTTCCATTTGTTAAATTCAATGAACACCACAATTTCGTTCCAGAAGGGAATCTTTTCTACTCCATCCCTTTCTATATCTCCAGAGCCTCCAAGTATAATCAGATAAGAAGATTGCCTTTATAGGGAAGTTGCTGATAATCCCACTGGCTGAAGTGGACTGACACTGGGATTAATTTCTGAGGCACTTTTCACTCCCTGGAAAACTCTGGAGAACAAAATGCCAACAATAATTCTTTGAAATGATTGCTAAGGAAGAAAGGGAGAGCATCCAATCCATAGACAAGATTGAAGACACTGTTAAAGATAACAACCATAAAACATAACTAATTGTAAGATATTATTCACTCTTCTAACCATAGTTTGAATAATCAACGAGAGTTATCAGTAAAATGGGGAGAAATCTAAAAAGACTGGGATGACTAAATCTGAGAGAAGCCATACTGATGAGAATAAGGAGATTCAATCAGAACTTGGGTGCTAGGGATGGGTGAGAGCTGGCAGAAGAAAAAGCCTGCACAATACTGCGATGTGAATCAGAAAAACCATTTATACCCAACATGTACTCTAACATGACCTTTCCCGGGGGTTTTCTTAGAGGAAAACAATCCTGCGTGATATTTAGTGCTCTATATGGAAAAAATAAAATTGAAGCAGGAGACTGGGAGATAGGTTGCATGGCACAACCACGGGAAATGCTGATTTTAACAGAATTTTTAGTTTCTTGAAAGCAATATTTCTCAGAGTCCTTAATATGCTAACACACACTGTATATCTCCAAGACAGGAATATGACATCTAGAGTTCCCAACCAGAACTTATTTTCAACCTAAAAAATTAGATCTTTCCAAACACATTTTGGATAATGCTATTCTAAATCAAAGCAGAGATTATGAGCTGTCGACAGTTAATCTTGAAATTATAATTTTAGAAAGTAATGATCTCACAGGGTTCACTGATTCTCGATGGGGCAGAAAACACAGCTAGATCATTTCAATTAAAACATACATCTTCTTTCACCGATAGAAGAGGTTGGAAGATAAGCAATAATAAACGGACTCCACGAATGAGTGCAGAGGGAGGATGGAAAGTGTGTGAGCGAGACAAAAGAAGAAATCACAGTGACATGGTTGTGAAAAACTTCTCCAGGGTTCATGGCCAGCTGGAGAAGAAGAGCAGCTCTTGCTGCTGCGGTGCAGAAAAACGGCATGACAGGCACAGGGGCATCGGAAGGTCTAGTTCTCTTTTTAGTGTATGGAGACACATTGGATAAATTACTAATAAATTACATGTTTCTCAAGTGTGGTCCATAGCCCCAGGGGCATCCTTGGTATTTTGCAGGTTGATTATTTTAAGCCCAGCTATCTTTAGTTTTATAGGTAAGTGAGCTAATTTCATAGCTGTATTTAACAGATGACATGATTAAGAGTTATTGACTAGCAACTTACCAGGTGAATTATTAAAGTTATAAAGACTAAGTATTAATAAACCTAAATTAGTGCACTATGAGAGGTTACTCACTTTATTCAGTCAGTATTTTACAAAAAAAAAAAATCTGCTATTCATTTGCAGACTTCAGAAAGCCCAACTGCACATGCAACATGCAGACACTCAGAACTGCTATGACTTCCTGCAAGGCAACACTGCAAAACGCTGCCTTGACTTGGTCATGGTTTTCAATTGCTTCTGTTCCTTTAAATTACGAATTCCTGTCATCATGAAGGCATCATCATTGTGAATTTTATTTGTGATGGGTTGTTTTGTTAATCCTACAATGATGCCTATATAACAGTAAATAGTCATTAAGACATAATTTTCTAATTATTAGTTTCTAGAACATATATGAAATGTGGTTCAAGTACAGATCATCTATAACCCTGTTGCTATTGCAAATACATAAATAGTACTTACCACTCAAGCCACCTATTAAATTTTAATTGGTTATAATACTTCATTGTGATAAGCAGCCTATGAATTGTTAGCTAAACAATTTGCAGCATAATATACAGATTAGTATATCAAAATTTACAGGATTATTGTTAGTCCATTTATATTACATAAAATCATGATACAGCCTCATACTGCAATACTTTATTTTATTCTTTTTCGGTTCTTTCATAGTACTGTACTCTTAACACCTCATAACAACTCCTATTAAATTAGTTAATATATATAAAAATACTCTGGATAATACCTGACAGATAATAAGCTTTATAGTTATATATTAAAAATAAATATGAAATAAGCAACTGCGGGTTTTCCAACTCTCCCATTTCATCTGGTGATCTAAAAATGGTGACTTAAAATGACATATTTCCCCACTAAAAGAGAGTAGATTAATAGACCCCTCAGAGGATTAGAGGTCAGTGCAACTGTTGGCTTTATAACTGAGTCATACCAATAATACATTTATCTTAGTCAAGTCAAGCTGCTCTGACCAAGTCCCACAGACTAGGTGGCTCACAAACAACGGGAATTTATTTCTCACAGTTCTGGAGGCTGGACATCCGGGCTCAGGGTCCTAGCTGGGTCAGGTTCTGGCGAGAGCCTTCTCCCGGGCTGCAAAATGCCAGCCAGTTTCACTGTGTCCTCACCCAGAAGAGAGAGAGCTGGCAACTTTCTGGCCTCTTTTATACGGACACTAATACCCACTTGTGAGGTCTTCACCCTGATAACCTCCCCAAGGACAACCTCCTCACACTGTCACACTGTGGGGGCAGGGCTTCAGCATACGGACTTTGAAGGGACACATCCAGTCCATAACAGTGCCCATTCAACTAGAAGCTGAACTCTTCAAAAGTTTGAAAATACATCTCAGTGTAATACTGTACTGGGTTCTCAATGATTTGACTAAGAATATCTCATACTGTATTTTAAGCTTTAGACAAATCACTTTCACATACATCATCTCATTTTAACATAATGAAGTTTGAATTATTTAACTTTCTCATTCAATAAATAATTATTGGAATTCTTCTCTGTGGCAAGTACTGCTCTACTAGGTTTGGGGATTCGGTGAGAACAAAGACATGATACTTCTCCTCTGGTTCTTTGGAGACAGAGTGTAGGGGACAGACTTGTCAACAGGCGAATACAGTATCAACCCCCAAGCACGACCGTGTGCATGAATATAGGGTGTTTTGGGCGCATACAGGAGGGACAGCCAATCCCAGTGCGGAGGGATCAAGGAAGACTTTCTCGAGGAGATGCATTTAAGCAGTATTCTAAACAACAGCAAAAATAATTCAGTCAGGAATGACTGGGGGCGCAAGGAGTTAAATGGGGAGAGTTTATTATAGGATCCTGAGCCATTTGACCAGTCTGCGCCTCCGTTTTCTCATCATTAAAATGGAGATAATACCTTCTTCACTGAGCTGTGGTTAGAATTAATGAAATGAAGTAACCGAAATTTAGTTAAAAAACTATGAAGTCCTATATAAATGTAATACACAAATACTGGCAACAGGTATTACCCACTGGCTTTTGAACTGCTTTAGGAAATAACTGATATTCATAAAAAGTAGAGAGGTAAAATAGGACTTTCCACTCATTATGGAAGTCTGAAATGAATTTTTAGTTAATCATTCTAGCTTGAAATATGCACTGCATTTCTGTCAGCAAAAAAATAATTTTAGTCAATCATAGTAACAGTGACATAAACAAAGCAAGACAGAGCTACTGGCTGAGAAAAAGGACAGAGAATATAACATTTAAATCTTACAGATAAAACAGAGCTGGCAGAGCATTTACTGCAGTACAACTGGCTCATTCATCCTGAACCTACATTCCTGTCCCCTTGCCAATCACAGTGCATTCAATAAAAGATGTATCTTAAATGTTTGTTGAATTGAAATTAATTATTTTATGGACACTTGAGGTCCTGCACACACGTACATGGAAATACCTGTCGCCTAGACGATGATCTCCTACAGATGGCTTTCCTGAGTTTCCCTCCCTGCAAGGGCACAGGCTCTCTTTTCTCCAAGTCCCCCGACCGCCTCCCCTGGCATGCTTCAATCACAGCAGCTCCACAGCCATGAAAAGACTCTCTTTAGTGAGCTTTCTCCATCTGTTTCTGTAAATTCCTCAACAACTGTATCTGGCTGAATTTCGTTCCCTGAGGACTCAGCACGGTGCCTAGAATTCTGTAGACACACATTTAAATATTTCCTGAGCTACACTGACCCATAATAGAGCTAAGAGTAGGGTCTTAAGAAATCTTGGCTTGACTTTAGAGATAAGGACCCTTATACTAACCCACAGATGAAGCGGGTAATTTAATGACAAAATGAAATGCTTGACACAGAACCTTCTTAGATAACAGCACAGTATGTTGAACATAGTAGGCATTAAATAAATATTTGATGAAGATAGAGAGAGAAATAGGCTTAGTAATCCAGAACTCTTGCAAGAGCCTGGGCAAACAATTTAACTGCAGTCTGGACATTCTTTCACAATTAAGTAAAGACATTATTATACTTAGAAATGTTTTCAATAAGGGTTACCATGAAAATGATTTCTCATTAAAAAAAAAGTTTATTTAGCCAAAAGACCCTGTTCCATAGTAACATAGGTATGGCTTTTTAGCAGGATTGTTTAGCAATCATTTTGCAAAATAGTAAACACACATGGTAGCAAATTACGGTGAGTTCCTATGATGTAATAATCAAAAACATTTTCTGCTCTGAGAAGTAAAAACATCAGCTTCACTCCACATCGCTTGAAAAACAGGAGGAACAAAAAAGAAATATTTCAACCCAGTCCCTGTACTTTGTTTTTAGCCCAGGGCCACACTGAAGTCACACTGCAGTACACAGTCAGTGAGAACTGCAGGATTAAACACCTAAGTGTGAGGTCGCGGATCGGCTTTCTAGGTCCTTCATCTCTCCAGTCCCCACTGCCCTCGGTAACATGTGCAGTGAGACCAAACACTGAACCGCATTACTGCGCATGCAGCTTCATCACTGGTGGCGAGTGCCACTGTGACTTGCAGTCTCGAAAAAAAATGTTTTCAAGATAATTTCTCCCCACAGAAGCCCTATTACTTATGGCTGGGATTTGATTACTATCAGTGCTCTTTTAAGGAATGATTTACCTCACTGCCAAGCTACAGCGGACAACTCCGGTTCATAAAAATAAAGATTATATCATCTTACACTGGCTGCTATGATAAGAAACTGATACCGCCCCCTGGGGCATCTCAAAAAGTGAAAAAGAGAAGGCCAGCACCCAGCAGTGGCTCCGACGAGGCAGCGACACCTTCCTCCAGCAGCAGTAGTCAATGAGCCTGAAGCTGGCGGTGCTTCTATCAGAGAGCGGCATCCAGGGTTTAAAAGCAGAACCAAATGCAACAGGGCGGAAAGATGCAGCACAACTAAGCATAGAGCCTGCGGAAACCCAATTAACACGCATTAGCCATGTTCACGGTCAAAAGAAAATGTCTTTCATTCCTCCAACGCTTTAAAAAATGTCTCAAATTTCTTTATTTTTTATTTCTAAAGAACCTTCACACTTTGTTCCTAAATATGAGATTTTATTATTATTAAGTATCTTCCCTGTATATTTTAAGGCTGTTTTTTGTAACCTGGAATACATGTTACGATCATTTACTTAGTTTAAAAGAAATACTGCTCATTGTTGAGTAGCCTCTTTACATTGTTGCTAAATGACTCAAATCATCTGAAGGGACAGCTCTGACCAGAGAAAAGGTTGCCGGTTTAACACTCGACCTATTTTGTTGTGGATGACACATTCAAAACTTTAAGATAAGTAATCGCACCCGTTTCCTTATTAGGTTAACACCATTGGTTCCTGTTTAAAAGTTTTACAAAAGGATCCCTTTTTCTGAAACACCCTTCAGTGGTTTTACCTTCTTAAAATAAAATCCAAATCCCTGAACACAGTTTTCAAGGCAAGTGGTAGCAGTAGAAGCAGCAGCAACAGAAGCAATCAAAACAACATCTATCACTGTTCTTGCCCGTCATAGCCTTTGGGGAACTTCGTTCTGTCTTCCAGTAAAATTGCCCGCCCTTACAGCACCTTGCCTTCTGCAAGTCTGAGTGAGATGCCATTGAAATCTTTACCCAAATAATTAATAAAGACGCTTACTGCACAGTCAATGACAAGTATTAGTAAAATTCACTTTCCTGCCTTTGCTCTTTGGAATCCCACACCTATCTTTAAAACTACCTTTATGGAACATCATACAAAAGATGGCCCTCAAAAATTCCCACAAAACTGTGCCCACTCACCTTTCCCAATGGATCCCCCCTCCTTTTGTGGACTGTTCTGCCCCTTACTGAAGGCATTTCCCTATTTCCAGTAAAGTTTCTATAAAATGAAATGGCCCTCTGAATTATTCCCAAAATCCCTTCCATCAATGAGAAGACAAACTTTCTTTTAAAAAATCTGATGGTAGATGGACAGAAGGCAAACAAAGCAAAGGAATACACAGTCTCGAGGAGAATGGAGGGCAGATGCTGCCCTCTGGGCTGTGCCAGTGTCTGGCATGGTTTTCTTCCCAAAGAGCTTCAGTGAGCCCACACTGAACATCATTTAATATTCTGTATCTCCAAGGAGCCCAGAATCATTCCCAGAAATCTGGATTCTTTGAAGCATCTCAGATGAGGAGTTTTGGGGAATTAAATACACTCAAATAGAAATATACCATGCTACCATAAAGTTTAAAATTATATTTTCAAATAACCTGAATTCCTTTATTACATAATTTACTTGATATAAAAACAAATTACCAATAAGACTATTTCAGTCATACATACCGTCTTCTGAGTTTTTCTGCAATGTTAAAGAGAAAGTTTGAATTCTTAGTGGTAAGAATCCTGTGCCTATTTTACAACACATTAGCAAAAGCCCTCTAGTTAGGTTACAAAGTGTGGGTTGGGCATTTTATCGTGGGGTATAAATGACAGAACTATTTAAACTCTACTTTTAAATATATAAAATAATATCAACTTAAAAACAGTTTATATCTAAATACAACCCTGCTGTTTTTAAATGTGTAATTGTAATTGATTCAAACACTTAGAGCTTTTCTAAATTAGTTTCTGTGTGACATGGTTTGGATGAATGTGACAAGGAAAAATTGTCTGTATTGTAACATGCCTATTTGACGTTCATTCCACTTATTTCTTGTAACCCTAAAGAAACAATTTACCAAAATTACAGGGAAGTAAAGCACTGAAATTACAGCATAAAAGTTGCTTTCACCCTAAAATTACAGGTAAGAAAGCAGCAGTCTACAGAAATGAAAATCACTACTTGTCTCTCATTTTAAGCTCAATTTTGCTTCCCTGTAAATCTTTTTAAAACTCATACCACACACACAAGAGAAAGAAAACCACCAAAGATCCGCGACATTTCATGGAACCACAAGGGTCCAATACTTTTATTTGAACCAAAGAACTGTCAATCGACACCTTATCAATCGATAACTTGTTTTGAAAAGGTGTGGGGGAGGGGGCAGCTACAAACAGCAGGTGGGAGCACCTCTATAAAACCTTAGTCATCACATAGACATGACATGTCCTCTACCCCTTACCTCATCCAAAACCTCTTTCCAGAGGGCTCAGCGCACTTCAGAAGTCACAGCGTTATATCTTGGGTTTGAAGAAAGATTTTTTAAAAATGCATATGGTATGGCGCATTGAGTTAAAAACTGCCCCCCCACCCCCACTACCACTGATGTCTATGTGACCTTGGTTGGAAATAGGATCTTCGCAGACGTGATCAAGAGGAGGTCATCCTGGGTGAGGATAGGCCCTAAATCTAATGACTTTGTTCCTATAAGAAAAGGGAAGTTTGGACAAAAACACACACTTAGAGGGGAATAAAAATGTGTAAATGAAGGCAGGGATTGGAGTCATGTACCTACAAGCCAAGGAACACCAAAGATTTCAGGCAGCCAGCAGAAGCTAGAAGAGATGAGGAAGGATCCTCCCCTAGAGTCTACAGAGAGAGAGCATGGTGCTGCTGACACCTTGAACTCAAACATCCAGTCTCCAGAACTGGGAGAAAATTAATTTCTGTTGTTTGAAGCCACGCAGTTTGTGGTAATGCGTTACAGCAGCCCTGGGAAGCAGATGCATTTGGTCACCCTCCTTAAGGGATACATTTACAGAGATGTTTCTCCAGGATGGCCTGGCAGGTTTCCTGGGACCAAATGTCCTAAACCCATTAAGTCCGAATTTCTGAGGGTGGAGCCTAGGAACCTTCATCATAACACACAGTCCCCACCAGATGTTTCCGTGCACTGCAGTGCCAGAAACAGTGGGCACCGGCAGGATCTAAGGGCCTGCCCCTGGCCACTTCCTCCATATCCGTCCTAGGCGCCTGCCGTGGTTGCCATTTCCAACACTGTGAGGGCCCTACGGCAAGACGAGTGCTGGGTTGGCCAGCCTCTGGGCAGGTCGCTTCATGTATTTGGACAGAGTTTCCTCATCTACGCGCGTCCTGCCTGGAGTCACCATGAGAAGATGCGGATTGTTGAGAAGAGCAAATGAGGGATGCAAGCAAGTGCCTTGCACGGAGTAACTAACATGCTGAATTAGCATTTCTTACTTTCCCATTGTAGCTGAACTAAAGGCCTTTCTGGACCACATTTGTCATCTGGGGACAAATTTGACTTTGTTTCTGGAACACCAGTATGAAAACTACAAAAGCAATGGCTATCATTTACTTCATGCTTATGACAGATCTTATACGTAACTTCCGTTAGTTTTAGGTGGGCTTTTTATCCCTGTTTTACAGGTGGGAAACTGAATTTCAAACAGGTTAAGCAACACGACTAAACTATCAGAGACAGTAAACCCAAGCACAGCCTTTCAATATACAGCTGTGTGTACTTGTCCAGAAGGAGAAAGAACGTCAGAGTGTTTCCTCTGGAATTTTCTAGATAATGAGTTTATCTTACACTGCAATCCACATTAATACATTAGTGTGTCTGATTGCACTTTGTATGCACAGAAGACTTAACTTGAATGGCAAAAAAAAGGGGAGGAGGAGGAAGGGGCAGGAGAACCATCCTTGGTTAATCCCTGGCTGTCTAAAGACCGGAAGATTAGGAGCGTCAGCATCACGTGAGACCTAATTACAAATGCAGAATCTCAAGCCCCTCCCCAGACCTTCCAAATCTGCAATTCATAGGATTCCCGAGGTGATTTATATACCATTTAGTTTGTGAAGCCCAGGGTTTATTCCGCTCAGAGAGCAGACAGCTGCGGAGGAGCCCTGAACACCGCTAAATCTAGTCCAAGAGTGGTACGTTTGTAATGCGATGCAGTAGTGAGGAAGGGGGTGTGAAGTTTGCAGGGAAAAAAAGTGAAACTATACCATGGGTGGAAAATAAAGACAGGAAAATAAGTCCTAAAAAATGGCCTATGTCGGAGTGTCATCTGTGATTCAGAAAATGACTCTGAAAATAGGGTCACAGCTACTTCAATGACCAGAATGAGAAACAAGGATGGAGTTTAAAATGTCAGGAAAATATGCATTATATGTGTGGTGAATGAAGTCAGGATCAGTGAATAAGAACCATAAGAAATAACATTTATTAAATGACTCTGTGAGGCACTAAGCTAAATCTGTTATGTGTCTGAGCTCATTTAACCTCGGGGACCTTATGAGGCTTTTAATCATTGAAGAGGTTGATGCTTTGGATGTATTTTGACATGATAGTGGCAGGCTGGTAAGGCTAGAACTGCCGTCTGTGTGGTTTATTTATTTATTTATTTGGCTTAATTCTTTCACTTTTTCACCCAGTCCCCCAGTTCTCCTCCCCCTAGCAGCCTGTCAGTCTGTTTCCTGTATCTAAGAGTCTGTCTCTGTTTCACTTGTTTGTTCTGTTCCACATATGAGTGAGATCATATGGTTTTTGTCTTTCTCTGACTGGCTTATTTCACTTATCAAAATGCTCTCCTGATCTATCTACACTGTCGCAAAAGGTTAGATTTCCTTCTTTTTTACAGCTGAGTAGTATTCCATTGTGTAAATGTACCACAGCTTTTTTATCCATTCATCCACTGATGGGCATTTGGGCTGCTTCCAAATCTTGGCAATTGTAAATAACACTGCAGTGAACATAGGGGTGCATATATTCTTTTCAATCAGCATTTCAGACTTCTTTGGATATATCCCCAGAAGTGGAATCATTGCATAATAAAGGAGTTCCTTTTTTTCTTTTTTTTTGAGGTAACTCCATACTGTTTTCCACCGTGGCTATACCAATCTGCATTCCCTTTTCTCTGCATCCTCACCAACACTTGCTGTTTGTTGATTTATGACATGTGTGTTACAATATCTAATTGTTGTTTTTAATTTGCATTTCTTATAAGTCTATACACCATCTGTATGTCCTCTTTGGAGAAGCATCTATGTCTACTCACTTCCTTTGTCCATTTTTTACTAGGATCATTTGTTTGTTTTGGTGTTGAGTTGAATGGGTTCTTTCTAAATTTTGGATATTAACCTCTTATCATGGGCTAATATGTTCTCCCATTCAGTGGGTTGTCTTTTCACTCGATTGGTTTCCTCTGCTGTGTAAAAACTTTTCAGTTTGATATAGTCCCATTTGTTTATTTTTTGTTTCACTTACCCAAGGAAACATATCAGAAAAACATAGTACTATGAGAAATGTCTGAGACTTTACTTCCTATGTTTTCTTCTAGGATTTTTATGGTTTTGAGACTTACAATTAAGTCTTCAACACATTTTTAGTTTATTCTTGTGCGTGGTGTAGGGAGGTGGTCTAGTTTCATTGTTTTGTACATATCTAATTTTCCCAGTGCCATTTAGCACTTTACACTCACATCATGTTTTCTTATTCCACAAACACATGCAAAATGCGTCCTGTACATAAGCCTCAGGGGGAGGAATTATCATCATTACTATTTTATAAATACGGAAACTAAAGCTCAGAGAGATGAAGTAATTCGTCTCAAATCGTACAGCCCGCATGAACAGGAGGAGCCAGAGTTCAACCTCAGGTCTGTGACTCTAAAGACTATTGTTTTAATAATCGTGATACATTCTCTGCAAAACTGGCTGAAATTTCTGAGATTATTCTTTCTACTCTACAAAAAGCGTTTCACTTTTTGGCCTCAACTTCATGATTGAATACCTGTAACATGATGGAATTCTGATCTCAATAAATGTTTGCAAAGTTACCTTTCAGTAAATCTAGTCCAATATCATCGCAGTGGTCAAAAAAAGGGAAAGAAAACGCTCCGAGAGGTTATCATCCTATAAAAAGAAAGCTCCACTGAGTAGTCAGTTCCAATACCATATATGTCCAAATCTTCCCACTAGCCTTTAAAAAACAAAAATGTAGCTGAGAGACTTGGAATTTGTTATTTTCCCAAGTGGGAGCAAGTTCCTCCAAATCCTTCAAGTATCAAAAATGTATTTTGATGAAAGAAAAACAAATTGTGATTCTTGAAGAAAGACTTTAGTTACTTAACAGCATTATATACAAACAATTTCACCCTCACTTCCAAAATCACATTGTAGGAATTCAAGAGTCTTATTCAACTTAAAAAAAAATTAAAGCAAAAGTACAATATGGACTTTCTAAATCTGAAAAGCAAAAGGGCATATAAACATCGCTTCAAAAAGTCTTCTCATGAAAACAACTCAAATGTAAAAAATAAATAAGAATTGTTCACATGTTACTGCTATGGTTTGATTTTTTTAAAATTCTGTCTTTAATATAGAAAATCCACTTTTTCAATTTCATCAGCATACTTCTATTTATAAAAGAAAATGTTACAGGTCATTTATCTCACCTAGAAAGTGTACGCACACTCACACAAACTAACAAGGTCACTCTGAAAATGAACGACACTTCGACCTCTCTCTCTAAATTTTGGGAATTTATTCCACATCTAAATAGAAAACCTTGAGAAAATGTGTACAAGAATTTTAATGGCAGCATTATTTCTGCTTACAAAAAACAAATATTAGCAATATTAATAAGCTGGAGTAAATGAATACTATGGGATTGTACGTGGCTATTGGGAAGACCAATATGAACTGATCTGGAAGGAATCCTATGAGCTATCATTCATGAAAAAACAGTAGGATGCTATAGAGTATTGTAGAATAATTCCCTTCCAGTTTAAAAAAAAAACAAAACTCCAAATGGACAGAGAAGTTCTCTTTATATGAAGTTTTACACAGACATACAGAAAGGTTAACAGTAGCTCCCTACTAGAGGACAGGTGGGAAAGATCCTCAGGAAAAGATGATTAAATTGTATTGTCTGACAACCAGCATAAATTACTTTGGCAATTAAAACAATCAAAGAAGTAGATATGGCCCCAGGACAGATTAAAATCAGCAAATCTGAGATGTAATGTGCTCTCTTAAGTATCAGAAAGTGTGTCCAGATTTTACCACGCTGAGCACGAATGCAAAGCCACATGAAAGAAAACGTTTCCCCTGATTTCTTTACTATCAAGAAACCCAGAGAGTCCATAGCCTGTCTCAATTTGTGTGGACATCGCCCATGATGGACTGGAGCCAGACGGTATGGCTAGATAACTAGAAGATTTCCAGGCAGGATGCTTCAAACCCTGCCTCTGTCCTCCAGGGATAAACTGGAAAGATCAGAGAAAGCAGAAGGTACTACTACTACAGCCTCTTGCTTCACCGTGTCTCATAGAGAGGAGATTTTCTTTTTCGGTCTCGCAGACAACAGAAAGCATCCTACATCTGACTTACCCTTGATCCTGTCTCGCCGTCACAGACTGGATTATGTTTCTTTTTTCCTAACCTAGTAAAAATATAAATTACTGTAACCCAAAGCATTTTTATAGACTGAAAACTTCAAATGAATATATATCACAGAGTTTCAAAACATTTTTTTTACAAAGGCAATTCATTCTCATATGGAGTATCCAAATGCGCTCTGTTTTAAATTTTCTCCATTTTCCATCTTGCTTGTTTATCTGGGCACCATCTGACATGCTGTCTGAACAAAGAGGCCAGTTTAAGAGGCCAAGTGATCGCATTAATTCAGAACTGACTTCTTTTTACCCACAGTCCCACTTCATTTTTGGCATTGACCCTTGGTTACTGGGACAAGCCAAAATAAGAACATTCTCCTCAGTGTTAAATCACAAATGATGCCATCAGCAAGACAACTTCACTTCCGGTCCCCTGGGGGCTTCACAGGAGAAGGTTCATAGACGGAATGAAACTGCCTTTTACAGGAAGACTGAATGGCACTTTCCAAGGGAATATCGATTAAAAAACGTGTGGTTCGTTAGATGACTCGCAATTTAAACCCTAAAATTGTTGGAAGGCAGTGATGTTGACAGCATCCCATAAAACACTTTTCTTTTGAAAACAATTAGATGTATGTAAATAACTGTATGTATTAACTATATTTCTAAACATTTTTTTGTAAGAAGGTCATCAGATTAACTACCAAAGACAATGGTAAGATTTACTTAATTATATTCTAAAGTCACAAAATTATCAAGGAGATCAAACAACCTATTAGAAGCTATTAGAAGTTCCTTTGAATAGCTCCTCTAACTTTTTCTTACAATAAATAACTTTTAGTCCTTTATCTGGGAAATGGAGGGAGTAGGAAGCCATTTCCATTATTATTCTCTGTCCTCACATATATATTTTTACCACTATTAATTTTCCATTGTTTCTCTCAGCCAAGTGTGAGTCCAGAGGTTTCCTCATGGGACTTTGAGGAATTTCCCTCAGACTGGGATCGATGGTCAAAGTGCACTATTCATTTCTCTTTTCTTACAGAACACTGCACTTGGGCTTTCGAAATGCATTCCCCCAAATTACTACTAATTGGAAAAATAAAATACTATGTGTATTCAATGATACACTTTCCAAGCACTTGAACCCTAATATTAAGAAAGTTACATTTGAGAATAGACTCTAAAATTCAACTAAAGGCCAGTTCAAGCTACTAGTTTTACAATTGTTAAGTACTATACTCCTGCTGCCATCTTGTGGTCATTGTTGAAATCTCTCCTCCCTCTCATTTCTCCCAACCCTACGGCCCACCCACCCCTCCCGTCTTTCTCCCTTCTCCCTCCTCCCCGCTTACCCTCTATCTTCTGGACAGTGCCAAAACATATTCAAAACTTAAGAACTCCCTTTCTGAAGTAGGTAGAAATACAAACTGCATTATGTTCTGAAAGAAAAATAGATCGTTGCAAATTCTTCCTCCTGCCTGTAAAACATTGCCCCTTTCTCCTTGACATTTTTCTCATTTATACCCAAAGTCATTCTTTTAACATTTTTTAAAACTCTGTCACTCTTTAGAGTAATCTAGTGTATTCCTTCAAGCAAACAGAATACAGATTATAGGAAAATAAATTTGTATTTTATGAAAGATTTTCTCTTCCAAGCTTTTTCCAAGTTGTGTTTTCACAATGAAAGGAAAAAAGCACAGGTATTTCTGGCCACAAAATGCCACCCTATCACTCTTCAGAGCCACAGGCACCGACTCTCAGAATCTAAAGAAGAACTCTGGGGAAGAGAGGAGACACTCTGGGAAAAAGGGACTAGCTCCCCAGCAGCCTCAGGCTGGGTGGAGACCGGCAACCCAGCACCCCTCTACTGTGTCCTGGCTGTCCTGTTCACCCATGAGATCTGCTGTAGCGTGGCACAGGATTCATAAATCTGAAAGGAAATCAGCTGGTTTTCTGATGACATATTAAAATGGTTAACTCTTAGCCAGACTGATGTATCATCAGAGAAAGAATACATGTTATAAAAGCCAGCATTTCCATCTAAGTCTATGTCCCCACTGCAACTCCTGGGGAGAAGTTGAAAGACAACCCAAGAAGTCACCCATGGATAGATGCAGGAGACAGAGACGACGCAATTGGCCAGAACTCCATCTTCCAAAACAGGGTGAGCGAGAAAACAAACAGGAAAATAAACCATTTCACTCTTTGTTGAAAATGACTTAAAAACCATCTTTCCCTATCTTTATCTGTGTACTTACATTTGTTACACACATCTGCACTTTTATACTTTTTTTCTTAAAACGTAGCCTTATTCTAAGACATAATAGCCATGCAGCCCGGATTTGATGTGATTGTAGCACATTTTCCTCCAACACTTATTAAAATTCCTAATTGTTAATATAAATAAACTCATTTGTGTACTGTCTAGAAGCATCCCTGATGCTACTAACAATACGAGCATCACACTTTGGGAAATGTGGCTCCGAAGTACGTGAGCTGCGTAGACAGCAGTGCAGCTAACAACCGGTGTTTCTAAATACGTCGCTTTCAGAGCCACCGGGTCAACACCTCGATTGTCTCAGAACCACAGTTCAGACCGGGGGTTCTCAGACATTTTTCCTGCAGTGACTCACGAGATGGATGATGTTCCCATGTGCAACACACTCTCGTGAAAAGACAAGAGCGTCTGTGGATTATATGCAATTTCCTGCCATATATTTGTAATCCTACCAGTCAAGAAAGACCACTGGAATGCAAGTAAAAGCTATCCCTTGGGAGATGGCTGTGAATGCACTCAACCTTATTTTCTAAGAAACGAATAATTCACAAATTTTGATGTTGAAATTCTTATTTACTCATGTGAACCTCACAACTAATCGAATATACACCCCTGTGTATCACAACACCACAGCTAAAATCTGCCAGAGTAAGACATAGGATATCGTACTGAACGTTGGAGAGTGATCTTATTCTCTGAGAGGCGACTGAATGAAATATGAACTGGCTTTATTCTCTAAAAGGTTCCTTTTTAAAAAAAATTGTAAATACATTCTAGTTAGGTGCTGCTCTTACCCTTTCTCTAAAAATTACCATGTGTGAAGAGAAAAGGATGGAAAGCAGAGGCTTTTATTTGGTTGGAATTTTTAGTGTAAACAGACCTGGTTTCTACCCAGGGGGTTACAACCTAAGACATAACAAAATTTTCTATTTTGAGAAATTTTAGCATATGTAGCTCAGTTCCTTGGTGACTGCGTGAGGCATGAAATTAGCATTACCCACACCATGAGGGCAATGAGAGGCATCAAGAAAAATATTAGCATTTACCCAAGGCTTTAGATTTGCTCATTAGACAATAACTCTATCCTATGGCTGAAGAACCACTCCTGCTAATATTTGTAAGAGGAAAAATACAAGTATTTTTGAATTCCCATAAAGTTTATCAGCAGCATTTCTGCAGCATTAGAGGTCAGAATGCTCAACGAAAGACACATCTGAGGATTTAAAACACATTCTGAAGCACTCTCTAAATTGTACTAGGAAAAAAAGGTCAGTGTGAATTAGCAGCAAGCCTGAGAGAATAATTTAAGAATACCATTGTATAATCTTTATCACAAGTAAAAACTTCAAACTAAGTCCTAATAAGGTAATTACAGCAGAAGTCTTATCAGATTTACCTTAATGAACATAAAATCAGCACATTTATGTGATCACCTTGTAGAACAAAGCACCACCCATGTACCAAAGCGCCCTTCATATACATAACTTCAACCTAAATCAACTCCCAATGAAAGCATAGTAATGACTCAGGGCTAATTTCCAAAAATATGTCAAAGCAATGTACTTAAAAAGGATTAAACATGCAGCCAGCACATGGCACAAGACAAATTACAGAAAGTATTATTAAACTTTCTAGTCAATATAAACTTTTATTTTCTAAGTAGTATGGGTTTCTATTATATTGTCATGTAAGAAACAATATCAAAATATTTTTTTAAGATCTTATTTATTTTTAGATAGACAGGAAGGGAGGAAGAAAGAGAGGGAGAGAAACATCAATGTGTGGTTGCCTCTCACGTGGCCCCCACTGGGGACCTGGGCCGCAACCCAGGCATGTGCCCTGACAGGGAATCGAACCAGCGACCCTTTGGTTTGCAGCCCATGCTCAATACACCGAGCTACACCAGCCAGGGCCAGAAACAATATAAAAATATTTTAAATAAAAGAAACATAAATATACTGAAGTCTGAGATCCACCAGTAATGTTTATTGTGTAGTACAGAGTAAGGTTTAAAAAAAAAATCTATGGTTTAATAACAACAATTAATAAAATAATTAGTTCCACTTCAGTCTTTATATATGAAAATAATTCTATTTCAAGATATACTTCTGAAAATATCCATTTTCATTGACCAAATATTTTAAACCATTGTATATTTTCAATATGAACAATTAATAAATCACTTTTAAAACTTTAGGAAATTTAAGTTGTGTAATCTCTGAAATATCTAAAGACATGAAAGACTTTAAAAGGTTAGTGTAATATCTTAAGCAAGAACTCTGTCCTATCTTTTCTGTTATATGACGTTTGCAAGTGAAATTGATCATCAGGCAGGAATGACAGATGTCAAGCTGGAACAGAGGAGCACAGGAACCCAAACGAGAGAGACACAACACAGGCCAAGAACACGGACAAGGAGGTTGAAAATGATCACTGGGTGAAAACAGAAGGCAGAACTTCAAGCAGGAGCAGCGAGGGCTGGTGCCGCTGCCACTGCCCTGTTCTGAGAGGCAACCGCACCGCGTGCCTGAGCATAAGCACTTGGCAACCTGCAAGGTGCCAGATTTACGTTATAATAACAGCCCAAGACGTAAATCCTCCTGATCACAAGAAACTGATCTGGGCTAACCTGGAGGAGTTTCACAATGATAACTACTCCAAGCAGTGTAAAATTATAAAGGGATGAAGCAGAAATTTGTGTGTATGTATACGTATGTACATATACGTGTATATATACATGTGCGTACCCATACACATACACATTGCTCATACAGATGAACACATACATATGTAGGTAGGGCCTCTTCTCTCTTCAGGAACCCCACAGCAGAGCACCCCAACAAAGCTAGACTCAAGGCCAGTATTTCTGTTTGCCAATTCCCAAACTTCTGAGCTTTCACTTTTGTGAAACAGGATACGCTATCCCTGGTTTATCTCAGAGCTCGCAGTAATTTCCAAGAGCTACAAGAATCCTAGATAACATAGAGTCCTGAACTCTGATAAGCAAATTCTCAATGGCAAATGAAAATAATTATTCATACTTCGAGCAACTATGAAATCACCTGAAAATCTTATCACCAGACAGAGCTTTCATGCACTCTCAGCGTTTCCTACACAGTGTGATGAGGGCCGTTTAGTCAGGAAAGAGGGAAAAGATGGGACGTCTTCTGTTTTTTCAGGTCTGTTGGAAATAGTTTCATGAGGGTCGATCAAATCTCTAATGAGTACATGCTTAAATATAAAGGATCAACCTAAACTTTCAATCCATGATTCACATAGAATACATTTTTTAAAATGTACGTGATTCCAGACCTAAACAAACCCTGAAGCAAAGTGTCTATGTCCTAGATAATAAGTGTAAACAGATGATAAATTGAAGACATCAAGTCAACAACTCTGGAACAGATGCAAAATTAAGAAGTCTAACCAATCTTCCCATTTCTGAGATCCTTTCAAAGGCACTTCAGTAATTACCTGCTCAGTGTTGTCATTACTAAAAGCAGGGTACCCTCCTCCAGGTAAGTTTCTACTGAAAGTAGATGTGATGCTTTTGTGCTCAGAACTTACATTACACATGGCAAGACACAAGGCTTTTGACAAGCCATCCTGCCCTAAACCCTGCCTCTCCTCCTCATCCTGCCTCCCCTTAAAGTCTTGTCATAAGTATTATCCACCTGAGGAAACTAAACAAATGTCCTCTCTGGGAAGCTCCTGTTAAAACATCACTATGTTAATCAAGAAAGGATAACTTGGTTAACAAATTGAAACACTGTCACTTACTACTAAATTCCTTTTGATTGTCCAGTTGGTAGGAATGCAGGGATTAGCATAAGGGATCTACAAGGCAAAGGGCAAAGGGTACAATGAACGGTGCCCGAAAGAGGCAACCAAGACCATGTTCACAACCGTGCTCCTCGTCAGCCTTGCCTGTGACATGGCACTGAGCTGGAGAAGCTGGGTTAGGAGGGAAGATTTCGGGAAGATTGGTAGACGACAGTCCCAGGAGCCGGACAGTCTGCAAAAATTCTCGTCTGGCATGGCACCCAAGGTCTATGTGCTGGATACAAGAGCGCGTCGGTCCCTCATTCACAAGGTCTGTTTAGTGCTGGCTCTAAAACTTTTTTTTTAATCCTATAATCCTATTTTAACTTTGGGGAGGTTCATTTCTTCCTATGGAAAGGATTCACCAGCTACTAAGATGAAACTGGCCCAATTTCAAAGCTATGCCGGGTAGCCGGTTGGAACGTGGCCTCTAAAAACTGCAAGATTTGGGTTTGAAACTCACAGCATCTGCTAGTTGCAAGATCTTACTCAAATGACAACTTCTAGCCCCAGGGTCCTCCTGTGGAAAGCGTGTGTCATTAGGACAGTGGTGAGAAATAACGCGCTCCTGTAGGTAGAGAGCTTCGCATTGTGCCACAATGGCTGAGGTCAGCCATCTTTATTGTTGTTGTCATCGCTGTTTTAAAATATTGTACATTTTCTATGCGAACAATAACTGGGCTAAGCCCAGAAGTCAGCTAGTACCCACTTGTTTCATGAAGTTGCTTATATTAAAATTAGGCCAGATCCTTTGATTTAGTCTGCATGATAACCAGAGCTGAATCAAATCAGAAATGAAAAAGGCAATGAGTTTTCTGGGGCATTCATCCCAAAGCATCCACGTCCCAGTGGAAGGAAGTTCAAGTTACAAATAATGAATTTACATCATCAAGAATCAAGGGATTTGTGACAAGAATAGCTGAAATGGCTTTGGAATATAATATTTTATGCCTGTAGCAGATTAATATTGATTCCAGCCTTTGCTTAAGCCAACTTAAAAAAAACAACCACATGTGCTAAGGGGACAACCAACATAAGAAATGCATGCGTGCACAAAACCTAAGGGAAAGAGTTAGGATAGTAGGTGATTCTTAATGAGGAGTATATGCATACAGGGCCTCAAAAGTTCAAAGAAAACCCTGTAAAACACTTGGAGTTATTTGACAAAAAGTGATAAATATCAAAAGTGATAAAGTTAAAAATACCAACACTGTGTCCAAAACAGCCTGCATTTTTCTATGAAAATCAATCGATCCCTGCTGGTCACTGCTAAAGGGACTGAAAATGAGCCCTGTGGTGAGTCAAATGTGCTCTCTTTGAACAGGGTCATCGTGTGGTGCACCTGATACTTACGCCGCGAGCTCAGGCCCTCCCTCCCCTGGTGTAGTTCCTATCTGAGCATTCCTTAGACACTTAGATCATTCTCCGTGGGGCTGTGCCTTCTGCCCCCTGTGGACCTGTGGGAACCTGTTCATTGTACGGACTCGATGACAATAGTTGGTGAATTCTTCCATTTCCTTCCACTGCAATAAACACTCAAGATAGTTTTATCACCTGTTATGTAAATATTTTAGATTGCAATCATTTTCTAAAACAGTGAGTATAGGCAAAAACGATTTTATCATTCTGGAATATCATCAAATTCAATTCCATTAATTTCAAAATACGTTTCTTTTCTGGTTAGTATAACAACTGGGTATCCCGGAAAGTTTGAAACAAACCTGTGGCATGAATAGCTACCATTCAAATAGAGCAACTGCAATTGAATATCAGCTTTGCGATAAATCGGTCTCTTTCAGCTTGGGCACGCCAGTCAGAACGGCGTCGCTTTTAACGAAGGATGTTTGAGGTGATGGGATATCTACTTCCCAAATATAAATATGTAAACATCAGAAAACATACTTTTGTTTTGAAAGCATCTTGTTGCTGTTAACTGTTGTATACAAGAAACACTTTTTAAATTATTTCCTTCCTTGGTCAAAAAATAAGGGGTCTCCCAGATGATAATTAAGCTAGTACTATCTCTTTAAGTGTTAGGATGAGTACTTCATGCCAATGGTTACTACCCCCATATATTATAGCTGTCAAAATTCTTTACACTCTAATGAGTCAGCTTGCTGAAAATACACTCCACGCTTCCATGTGAAAGTGTAAAACTAAGTGCCGAGTAGGAAAAAGTTTACCCTCTGTCCCAGCATAAATCAGCAAGGAGAAGAAGTAAGGAAAATATTCCAGCTAATTGCTTTAGACACAAACTTGTGACTGACCTCTACTGTGCATAATCTGTTCATAAGATGAATGTTCTCATCCCGAACACGAACGTGCTGGGCAGTGGGAGAAAGGGATACAGGAGGGCAGGACAATGTGTACATCTGAAAGATTACCCACTCCCTCCCAGGGCACACAAAGAATCCTCCTCATTCCTAGAGAGGTTTCTCATCAAGGACAGTTCAAGTGCCTCTCTGTGAGCTGGCTCCTGAGTGAGCGTGGACTCTGGGAGGGTTTCCTTCTGTCCTCTCCAGGCCTTGGTGAAATCCGTGCTGTGCAGGGGCGCTCGTTACTCTCTGAGGGGCACAGCCCGGACACAGAGACTGAAATTTCAAAAATGTGATAAAGCCCCAGCCCGTCAGCCCCGGGAGGCCAGCAGCTGCCGGGTGACCGCTGATGAAGTGGCTTCTTAAGGAGGTGGGCAGATTGATTCCAGCTGGTGCGCGCAGGGCAGGGCAGCGGCCCCGGAATGTGCAGCTCGGCTGAGGCAAGACACTGCAGAAGCTTCCCAACCAAGGGCAAGGCCAAATAATAGCTCTGTTTGCAGTGTTGGCCTCAAGAAGGAAGAATACCATTGTTCCATCTGATAGGGACTTTCAAGGCAGGCTGGGCCAAAAAGGTGCCATGTGAACAGTGTCATTTTGTAAGCGAAGTGTCACTCAGAAATCCAAAAGCTGTCCCCTGCGATGTCTGTTCAGAAGGGGCCCACAGTTCCCAAGAGTTCCTAAGGCAAATCGTTTCTGCCTGATCCCTGTTCTTCTCCCACACGCACTCCCAGCTCCAGGCCCTCTTCTAATGGACCTCTTCTCCAGCTGGTAAGAGCTGCCCAGCCTCCTCTCCTCGCCCCCACACACGTACAGTAATCAATACACAAGAGAAACAGACAAGGAAGGGGTGTGTATTGGAATAGTGGGGGACACTGAGAGTCCTGTATTGGATGGAGACCTAATAAGAGGACATGCTGTTTAAAAGTGCTGGCCTCAGAGTCAGAGAATTAAGGGGGAGGTACTAATTTAGGGGTCCCCAGAGCCCCAAACCCAGACACCAAGTGATCTAAGAAAAGAGGGGGTAAGAGGTAGGCGGGCATGAAGGCACGCCTAATGGAATATTCAATATCCTGCAAAATGCACTTTGAGCCATGCACTTCCAGAGACTAAAAGCCAGTAATGGGCTTTGGAGTCTGCACTTCCTCTCCCTAATGTCCAGAGGCGCTTTAATGCTGCAGCCAATCGATCGGCCTTCTCCGGTGCAGGCGGCGAGTGCAGTGCAAAAGCTTCCTACTTGTGGCCAAAATCTCCAGACCTCCTCTGCACACCGAACAAGCGACACAGAACTTTGAACTGGCAGTGTTTGGACCCTAAAGTTCGCAATAGGAGGAAGGGAAGGATCCTGGAGGAACCCGGAGAAACAGCCACCCCTCCTTCATCCTATCCAAAGTAAGACAAACCAGGAAGGGGCGATACCCAGGTGCCACCCAGGGACAGGGCTGACCAGTAGCACCAAACCTGCTTCAGATGCAAGGTCACCAAGCTGCCTCCACACCCAGACCAGCCAGACCAAGGTGTGGCGCGTCTGGAAGGGACACACACCAAACCAAGCGAACACCCAGAAAGTAGGGTTTCTTTGCAGTTTCTTGCTGACATCACAGCTGCCTGGAAAGAGACCCTGTGAACCCCACCCCCACACCTCCATTCCGGAGGACGAATCCTTGAAGGGGAGAAGAGTCACAGCCCTGCCTCCCCCTTTCCACTGCCCTTGCGCCCTCCCCTCAGGGCGCCGGCCCTGGACAAGTTCAGTCCCTAAATTGAACCCAATCTCTCCAGAGTTCTTTAGCCCCTCCCCAGGAGGCTTCAGGGGCCCCACTGAGCATGCCCCATGGCCTGGGTCTTGGGGTCGCCTCAGGGAAGCTGTCCGCACCCCAGGATGGGCAGGGCTCTGTCCCAGGGTGGGTTCCCCCACTGGGGTGCCAGGGGTGCACGAAGGAGAGACAGCATGAGTGCAGCTGGGTGCGGAGTGACCAAGTTAGCGGGCGCAAGAAAACTTTCCTTGGTCCTCCCCACCCCCACGCCACTGGGGCGCGTCTCCCGGAGGAGCTCGCCTTTCCCAGCCCGGCAGAGTCGAGCACAGCACGTGATGGGCAGAAATAAAAATAAACACTTCCCATTCCCTGGCCGCCAGGGCCACCCCCACTCCGTGCGCGCAGGAGAGCAGCCCCGTGCTGACCAGCCCCCGCGGCTGCAGCCGGGCCCCCAGACCCTGAGCCTCCGCCCGGGACCGGCATCCGGGCCCACCCACTGGAGTGGTGGCCTTGTCTCTGGCCCGCAGCGCCCTGGCGCCTACCTTTCAGATTTGGTGAACTTCCGGAATGCCTGTCGGAGGTCGTGGAAGGACCTGTACGTCTGCGGCTCCGCCGAGATACCCTGCGCCCGGGTGGTCCGGGGGCCGATGTGGGTCGAGGGCACGGGCAGCACGGACTGGCATTTGTGGAGCTTCCTCTTCAGCTCCTGAATTTCCTCCTCCTTCTCTGACAGCCGCTTCTCCAGCTCTTTGATCCTCTCCTCCTTGAGCATGAGAATCTTGGCAAAGTCTTCCTCCAGCTCGCTCATTTTTTTTCCCTGAGCCCCTCCGCAAAACTTTGTCTCCAGCGGTAGCGGTGGCTGAGACGACAGCCGGGCGAGGCGCGCGCGGAGTGAGTGAGCGAGCGGGTCGCTAAGTACTAGCGCGCAGCCCAGTGCTGGCCCTGCTGCCGCGCCGCTGGGAGCCGCTTTCTTCGATCCACTTCTGCTGAATGGACTAAACGCACCGAGGGAAGGATGAGAAGTCTAAAAGCGATGGAGAGGAGAGGCAGAGTGCTAATCCCCAGCCTCTCCAGGGAATAGGTGATTATCTTTCATTGAGAAACCAATTAGAGCTGCCCTTCCTCCCCTGAGACCCCCTCCCTCGTCCCCCTTTCCCAATCGCTCCGTGAGAACACCGCTCGCGCCACCCCACCGGGAGCCTGGTTTCTAGCTGGGAGGGTTGGACCAGAGAGCCTGATCTCACCCCATCACACAATAATCACTCTTCCATGCTATATGGTACCAAAGGAAAGGGGTGGGGTGAGGGTGGAGGGGGGGAGCTTTATGCCACTTGATCCTTGAAATAGCAACAATTACCATGTGATCCGACAGATGACGCAGCGCTTGTAACTGGAGCCTAAAGACTGAGTGTGTGTTCATAAATATTAAACTAACTTTAGACAATAATCTGCATAAATCTACCTTTGTTTTCACCTTTTTCTTCTCTTCTGTTCTGGGTGATAAGGGTGGGTGCATGCATATGTTTCTTACTGGGAAGTGCTGTGGTTGTGACCCCAATAAGAATGACGGGGCAATAGCAGTTCCAGGGATTTTTCAGTGTAAAATTTTACTGGAAATAGTGAACTAAAATTGTTGGTGGGGAAGTTGGATGAATATACGTATGGTAATGAGCCAAATGTTTACAAGAAAAGAGAAAGGCCATGCGTTAGTTGTAAGATTCTTAGAGTCTGGATTTTATTTCATCTGCTACAGTTAAAAGTTGTGTAGCGCCTCCCAATTACATCACAACAGGGCCATGGTTCTGTAGCGGTGGGCGCCAGGGCTGAACTGCTGGCTCACCCTCCTCGTTCCAGGTTTGGGGGAAAGTAGCTCCCCAGCCGGGTCTCTCCCTCACGTGGGCGTCCATCACTTCACCCTATGCTAATGAGATGTTTCTGCCTATTTGAGCCTGAGTATTTGCTAATTCCTACACTTTCTATTTTTTATATGTATATGCCATTGGGGGCATTTTTCATAATAAAAATCACTATTTAAGAGTGAGCATGTGCAAGAAACATTTCTTCAGGTTGTAATTAATAAATTAGTAAAAAATGTTTAAAGGAAAAACACAGATCTAAACTAATATACCAAATTATTCCCTCTGAAATAGTAACTTTCCCTAAAAAGACAGATCAATGTATAATCACTGGCTACTTTTTTTTTTTTAAGAGTCTTTATGCCTTGTCTGAAACACCTCAGTAAAGAAAAAGTAGGCACATACTTTTTTGTTTATAAATAAATCTTAATATATATTTTACTCTGGAGTTTCCTTTATTGTCCACGTTAGTTGTATCCATCTGATTATTTTACATTAAAAACACTTCAAACAGTAACTGAATTTCTTCATTGCGCCGGGCGATGGAGCCTGGCTTCATCTACTCGTGTTTGAGAAAGGTCTCTCTGTTTTCCTGCTGGTTACTATTCTGTTCCTTCCATAGGTGAACAACTCAATCTGCTATAATCCTTTTAGAAACACTCAAAATAATTGACATTTAAAAGTCATACATTAGAAAAATGGTCTTACCACATTCAATAATCTAGGCGTAGGTTCAATGTTATGGAAGAGATACAGACTTTGACGTTTAGACAGGTCTTTTCAAGTCTCACACTCTCTTAAACGAAGATATTATTCAAACGTTTCTCATGCTTATTAAAAAAAAGACACATTTAGACCAAGATTACACATACACACACACCTCAAAACCCTAAATTCATCCATATCCTATAAAATTCATCTTATTTTTTAATAAGTCGGTTGTAACAAGTTAATGTTGACACCTGACATTAAATTGTTGACCACTGCCTTAAGAAATACATAAAGTACAAAGAACGCTTGAGAGAACACAGCCTCGTAGAAGAATCTACCTTGAAATATTTAAAATCATAGCATTTTAGAGCTGAAAGCCACTTTAAAGACAGGTAACCCAAGATATTCATACTATAAAAAAGGAAAGTGAAATAGTGAAAGGTCAAATCCAAGATCACCCAAAGGCAGAAGTTTGAGTCCAAGATTGCCCACAGAGGGTACTTTCCCTACCATACTGCTCTTAGTCTGAAACCTGATAATCTAGAAATTCTACATTTCTGACAATCTAGGCTTCAAAGATGTGACTTTACCCTTTGTAGTTTGCATCAGTAAGTTTCAACTATCAAAATAAAAGTATTTATAAATCCCTAGTTTTTTTCCTTAAAGGAAAAGGTCGCCATCTAGTGCCCTTGGAGAAATTTGCTAAATAAAAATCTTAATCATAAGGAAGTGAGATAATATCCTTAACTACCTGTAAGAGTTTTTTCATGTTCCATATTTGAGACACATAAAGAAAACAAGCAGAATGTTGTGCCACGGTAAAACATTTAAAAAAATTAAAACCTTTTACATAGTTTAGCCCCTGGGTAATGATGACCGGGATGGTGAGTGTTTAATATGTGCCAGCACAGGGATAACTCCTTTATGTGACTGAGTGGTTTTAATCCTCACAGTGAGTCTATAAAACTGGAAGCATTATTCATTCCCATTTTGCAGATGGAGAAACTAATGCTCAGTCAGATTAGGTAATTTGTCCGTGACCACAGTGTCCCGATTTGACCCAGGCTGCCTTCGTCACCACGCAGCACGGCTTCCACCTGAAATGCACTCAGCCGTCACCTTCTCTATCAGCCCAATGACATGCAAACTAAAAGTTCTTTGTCAATTAGGACACAGTAAATTTAAAATCCCATATAAACCCTGATCAGTTCCTAAGTGTCTGGCTTCTCAATAATCAATATCTTCCCAAAGGTGTTTTCCTTACGATACTTTCCTTATAATAATAATATATATAATTCAATTTTTTAAAAAAATACAGGTACCTTCAAATGTTATGATGGTGCTGTCCTTCACCATAAGGAACACTTTTTTAAAGAATACCAAGGTTGTAGGTTCAATCCACGGTCAGAGCACATCCAGGACTCAAGCAATGATTATATAAATGGATACAACAAATCAATATTTCTCTCCCTCTCTCTCTTTCTTTCTCTCCCCCCTTCCTCTCTCTCTAAAATCAATCAATAAATCTAAAACATGTAAAGAACCTGAAATTCCTGTTCTTCAATCTAGGTCATTGTCATAAAAAATTTTTTAAATAATAAAACTGACTAAAACTCAGTCCACTTTTATTATTGCTACATACCAGGAATTCTAAACAATGTCAGTGGTAAGATACTCCTCTTCTCAAAAGCATTTTATTGGTCTAAGTTCAAGCGATTCCTGCATTTGCTGCTGAGCAGGTGGACACTCCCATCGCCCCACTCCCGGATCAGCACTGACCTTGGCGTGCATTGCAGGGATCCGGAGCAAAGAGGACAAGGACATGAAGTCATGCAGACGGGCAGGGAGGAAAATTTCAAACCATCTCTCTTTTTAATACCTTACGTGCCAACACTTTTCTTGGTTACAAAAATGACAAGTATTTGGAAAACGACATGCAATACATTTTCCATCAAGGGATTCAATTGGTAAACAAAGAATACTGGACTTGGAAGCGAAAAATGTATACGTATGTCTCAGCTCTATCACTTCCTCGGTGGCATGCTTTAGGCAAATCCCTAAACTTCACTAGGAATCATTTTCCTCATTTGAAAAACGGAGAGTGGGAGTCACCTGGGGTTCATTTCAGCTTCACCACCTTTAGTGATCTGTGGCGTTCGGCTTTCCCCGTGACTCACATGTTGAAATTGTCAGTCTGTTCTTACAGATAACATCCATTCGTGAACCTCAGCTGAGTTCAAAACGTTGAGAAGAGTGAAGATGGAGTCTGGTTGGTCCCATAAAGATCGCAGTGAACTTTGTGATTAATAGAAGCTTGGAGCATTTTCAGTTGATTCTACATCATACTGGATGTGGCTTTCACATGTTCCCTAAACCATGTTCCCATGACCATAAAGTGTGGTCACAGCTCGGTCAAGATAAAAGCTCTGCATCCTGAGACACACCCGCATCTATGTTAACCACTGCACAGAACATGAAAAATAGCAAAGTTAAAGTCTCCTCAGCTAAACAAACTTCAAAATTAGTTTCCATTTACTTAAGTTATACAGTGAATCAGTTATTTTTTTAAACATATGGTCCCAAAGTAAAACATACGTAAATGATTTTCCTAGTGGTGTAAATGAAGTTCTTTCTCAGGATGCAGCAAGACAATTGCCTTTTATGATTTTCTGGGATATCTAGCTACAGGTTTGAAAAAAATTCTTCCCAGAAACTATGAAAAATAAAACTAACAGTACTTGAATATTGTAGAAACCAAATTCTGCAGTCTATTAAAAACCTCAGACCTGGAATATGGAGACAGAGATGCTGTGGGACTTCAGGCAAATAATTTTATTTCCCGGAGCCTCATTTTTCCCAGCTATAAAGTGGAGATATGAGTGCCCTGGCTGGTGTGGCTCAGTGGATTGAATACCAGCCTGCAAAACAAAGGGTCGCTGGTTCGATTCCTAGTCAGGGCACATGCCTGGGTTGTAGGCCAGGTTCCCAGTAGGGGACATGGGAGAGGCAACCACACATTGATGTTTCCCTCCCTTTCGTTCTCTCTTCCTTTCCCTCTAAGTAAATAAAATCTTAAAGTGGAGATGTGAGTAATAAATTCTCTTGCACCTAGGTATTAAGGTTAACATAAAGTAAGATGAAAACAAGCTGTTGTTATTTAAATATGACCCTATATAAATAAACAAATAAAATGACAATGTATCCCCACTTTGATTCTTGGCAGGAAAGAAGCGCAGCAGGGGGCAGAGTGGAAAGTCTTGCTGCTGCTAGTAATATTTATATACATGCGCCTTCTCCAGTTCTTAAACACTAATCAAGGTACTGCTGTGAAATTATTTTTTCAAACGTAATTGAAGTCCCAAGTCAGTTTGTTGAATTTCAGGTAAAGTCATCTGAGCAATCTCTTTTAAAGGTTCACCTGATTAGCTGAGGGCCACCCTGACCTAAAAGAGCTTGGTCTCTATCTGAAGAGCAGTTTGCTAAGTGTGAGAGGAATTTGACTTGAGGGAGATTCCCTGTTTCTGTCTTTGAAGACAAAGGGCAACACGACAGGGATGCAGGTGGAATCTAGGTGCTGTAAGGGGCCGCTGATTGACAGGCAGCAACAAACAGGGACCTCCATCCCACAGCTGTAAGAACTGAGTCTTGTCCCAACCATGAGAGACTGAAAGAGAGACCAGAGCTCCTGACGAGAAAGCAGAATGGTGGACATCCTGATTTCAGCCTTATATGACCTTGAGCAGAGGGTCCAGCCGTGCTACGTTCAAACTTAGATCCAGGACTGAGAAACAACAAATAAGTGTTGTTTGAAGTCTCAACATTTGCGGCAACTGGTTAGACAACATGATAAAACTAAGGAATTGCTCAATTACCATTAAAAAATGTTCATTAAAATGCCAGATCTAGTTTACCACTCTCAGATGCCTGACTTTAAAAGAGTCATTTTTAGTGAAACTGCTTTAGTGCAGTCCAAAAATGGATACTTGCGGACATAAAAAGTTGTTATAAACTGCTTACAGCAAACTGATGACAATTTGAATAGTCTTCTAAGTATGGTAAACTCTCTTCCATAAAAGATATATACGTTTAAAGCTGTACCTTATCATGACTGAAATGTATATCCTCCCAACCATAGGTTCTCGAAAGGATTGGAAGCATTCACGAGTTTAGTTACTACAGGGCGGAAACATTACTGTAGTTTACCTTGTGCAGTGAACTAGCTCTGTGACCTTGGTCACTGTTCCGTCTGCTGAGCCTTAGTGTTCTCATCTGTAAAATAGCAGTTCTTTTTATAATATAACATGTTTTTGCTAAGGTGTTTGGCTCTGGGAATACATTTAAATAATCTTGGATTTTTATTAATTAATTGGATATTTCCATAGTCATCCATGGAAACTAGGTGTCTCTGCAACCCACTGCCTTCTAGGCTCAGGAGCTAATTAAATAGTCGAGAAAAGTAGCAGGGAAGGGATACAAATTCTCTCCTGAGTTCAGGTTTTTTTGTTTTTTTTTTAAGATTTTTTTTATTTATTTATTTTTAGAGAGAGGAGAAGGGAGGGAGACAGAGAAGGAGAGAAACAGCAATGTATGGTTGCCTCTCACATGGCCCTCACAGGGGACCTGGCCCACAACCCAGGCATGTGCCCTGACTGGGAATCGAACCAGGACCGTCTGGTTCCCAGCCCGTGCTCAATCCACTGAGCTACACCAGCCAGGGCCTGAGTTCAGTTTTTTATTTGATTTGACTTGATGTTTTGGATTGATATTTAATATGAGAGAAATTGGGTTCATCTACTTGTAATATCTTCTCATGAATAATAAAATTTTGAAAATAGATACATAGAATTCAAACAACACAAAGGATACACAATGAAAGTTAAGTCTCCCTCACATCTCTATTCCTCGTTTACCCAGACCCTCTTTATAGAGAGAAATATATTATTGTATATTTACTATTACCATGAACTGTGTCAGCCTCATTAAATATTATATTTATATATTAGCATAGCTGTGTATAAATACACATTTTTACACAAATTTGACACATAAGACTCAATATCTGGTTTGGATGTTAGCCTGCTGCCTAACTTAGTGCTATTATTTCCTGACTTCCAGATCACTATTCCAATGCAACATGATACAAAGTATCCCTCTTTGTGCTGCAACTCAGTAACAAGGCAGAAAGACTGCATTTCAAGAGTGTGCGCCCTCCATCATCAATGGTATTTACAGCTCTTCTTAACCTTAAAAAATGGGCATTTGTTGTTTGATTCAGTATTTCAGTGACAACTTCGGAATGGTCTGATATTTTGAGAGAGCAAGTCAAACATTATTCTATATGAATGTTTTTGAAGGAAATATATGTAAAGATAAAATCATCTCTGGTCCTAAATCTCACCACCTGCTTCTTGTTGATAGAGACATTCAGCTGTGCTTATCTCATGTTATTTCAAATTAACAGTCCCCAGGGAAAAAAGGCTGACAAGCCATCACTAGGTATGAGAAGCACTATATGTTAACAGTCTCTCAACCCTAATTATCATGATGTTTTTGGGTTTCTAATCAAAACCCCAGAGTTAGCGCAATAGTTTATTTGCTATTTCTGATTTGATGAGAACACATTTATTTGGATATTATTTTCTCAAAATATCTAGACGCTTATTATAAAAACACTTAACTTGTTTTTATAGCTATAAAAAAAATAGTTCCACTGGACCTATGGTATTCCAGGAGAAATAAAGTTCCCATATTCACAGGTAACATCTAGGGCCACACTGATTACATTTTCCCTTCTGTGTTAAACAGGGCTCTGTTTTAGCAGCCCTAATAAAAGTGGGAAGGTGGAAGAAACACTCAAAACCTTCCGATAATAATTTTAAATAATTGCATTCGTTACAGTGAAAAGTCTACCTCTGCACTGAAAAGTGCTTTGGCTCAGCAGAATTCTCCCCTTCCCACAGCATCCTTTTCAGGCACCCGCAGTCTGCGGAGAGCAGAGGCAGCAGAAAGACAGAGGATATTGAGCTGAGACACAGTACCCTCCACCCTTCATTCAAGACTTCATCTAATAATGGGAGATCATTTTACAATGCACAGACAAGCAGACATTACTCAGCCTGTGGCTGAAACCTTCAGTAAGAAACCCTGCCAGGAATACCTTAGAGTAACATGAGGTGGTGCGGGGGGGGGAGGGGCGGGGGAAGGGTGTATGTGTGCCGGGGGTGTGTGTTTCAGCTGCAGTATTTTTCTTCTAAATCATTTTCTCTAGTCAGGGTATGTCTGTAAATAAAAACAAACTCTTCCTTTAAAAATATCTCCATTCTGAATATTTGGATATTTTAATGGTAAGAACAGAAATGATACTTGTTCTTTAATGGTAAGAACAAATGGTATTTGTTCTTAGTATCACTTGGAGAGTATTATGCTAAGTGAAATAAGCCCATCAGAGAAAGACAGGTACCATATGATTTCACTCATATGTGGAAGCTAATGGACAAATTGAACTAACAAGGAAAATGGGGACAGACTCGTAAATGGAGTGAAGGATGACAGCTGTTAGAGGGACAGGGAGGGCTGGGCTGGGTGAGAAAGGTGACGGGACTAATGGAAAAAACCCTCAGACACAGATCGCAGCGTGGTGACGACCAGAGGGACCAAAGTGCAGGGGCGGTGAAAGAGGGTGAAGGGGGTAAGCGGTGATGGAAGAAGACTTGACTTGGGGTGGTAAAGACTCAATACAACACACAGACCATATATTATAGAACCGTACATCTGAAACCTGTAAACTTTATTAACCAATGTCATTCCGGTAAGTTAAAAAAGAATCAATGGGAAATTCCACACGTTGCTGGGGATTGCACTCTAGCACACTTTTATCAATCAGGTGGGGATCACACTCTGTGGTATTGTCTTCAGTCAGGAGTGACAACTTCCTCCCCTTCATAGCCAGACAAACTGATTTACCTTTTGTGCAAATTTCAAATTAGTGTTCTAGGAAAGATGCAGGAGAAGGGCCATTTACATCAGGAATCTTTATTTTATTAAGAAAGGTATTATGGATCTGGCATTCTTTATTTGAAATGAAAATTCAAAATAAATGTTTGTGTAACCTGAGCAGACATACTAGCTGTCATTCATTCAACAAATATTTTTGCTCACTTTTCTACGAGTCCCAGGCACTCTGGTACACACTGAGAGGGTGTGTGGGGGTAGGGGTTGGGGGGAGAGATAAAGAGAAATAAAGTTGCTTAGAAGAAAGCTAAAACTACCAGACAACTAATTTGACATATGCCTACTTTGTTGAAACCAAAGGCTTAATCTGCCAAATTAAAGAATTAGTTGACTTTCTATGATATAGTTTACCAAAACTTTAATTAAAGAGGAGTCTCTCTTTTTCTACCCACACCTGAGGACATGTTTATTGATGAAAGCGAGAAAGAAACATCAGTCAGTTGCCTGCCCTATGCACCCTGACCAGGGATGGAACCTGCAACCTAGATATGTGCCCTGACCAGGGATCGAACCCACAACCTTTTTCAGTGCACAGGACAATGCTCCAACCCACTAAGCCACCTGCCCAGGGTAGGAGGAGTCTTTTTTAATAGTACAGACAACCCCTTTGAATGAATTCGTCTATGAGCACGTCCTCTGACAGCCAGAGGCAAGTGTTTGGACAAGGTACCCAGGTGGTGGGGCTGGTGTGGGCCAGACAAGACCGCATGCTTGCTGGAAAGTACAAGTGAAGGGCCTCTCAGAATGCCTCCCCAATGACAGATTTCTATGCAAGGAGGCACTGAGGATTTTACACGATGCTATAACAGGGAAATTTTACAGTAAGGGACATGGGAGGCTCCAAAGTTGATATTTGAAAACAGCCAAATACTATCAATGACACCTATAAAGTGGTACTCTCACTGGGTTTTATGTTCATTTAAAATCAGCCTCTTTTTTTCACTTCTTCTATAAAAACTGCTTTTTCCTTGTGATTGTGAAAATCCATTCACTAGAAAATCAGGTTAAAATAATTAAATTGCAAAGAACATAGGGCTGCATGCATCTTTTCCAATAATTTTTTTCAAATATTTTGGGTAGATACCCAGAAGAGCAATTGCTAGGTCATATAGTAACTCAAGTTTTAATTTTTTGAGGTGCCTCCATACTGTTTTCCCAGTGGCTGCACCAGTTTACACTCCCACCAGCAGTGAATGAGCCTTCCTTCACTACAGTCTTATTCATGGGGGCCAAAACATGGAAATAACCGGTGTCCTTCAACAGAAGATTCGATAAAGATGTGGTATACACTGGGTTGGTGAAAAAGTTTGTTTTTTCCCATAAGATGGTTCTAGTAGCGCTTAGTACTCTTTAACATCAGTTGAAACGATTTTGTTAGATTGTATTGTGACAGCTGTCATATCAGTGTGCATTTAAAAAGATAAACGTCAGTTGTGGTACGTCCACACAATGAAATACTATGCAGCAGAAAGAAAGAAGGGACTCCTACCCTTCATGACAGCATGGATGGAACTGGAGAGCATTATGCTAAGTGAAATAAGCCAGGCAGTGAAAGACAAATACCATCTGATCTCACCTATAAGTGGAAACTAGTCAACAAAACAAACAGGTGAGCAAAGCGGAACCAGAGACATGGAAATGAAAAATGAACTGACATGGACCAGAACAGGAGGAGGGGGATAACAGGGGAAAGAAGGGGAAGGTCGAGGAACACGTATAAAAGACCCAAGGGCAAAGACAAGGTGGGGGGAGGACTGAATGTGGGAGGCGGCGTGGGTAGGGTAATGGGGGGAACTAGGGATAACTGTAACTGAACAACATAAGAAAAAATTTTTAAATAAAATTAAATTTGTTCCAAGCCTGAAAAAAAAAACACCCCTCAAAATTGGTGAATTTTTGTGTAGCCATTTTAATAATGAAGATGGAAGAAAATAAGCATCATTTTGACATATTATGAGTTATTATTTCAAGAAAGGTAACACAACTGAAACACAAAAAATAAACAGATTTGTGCAGCGTATGGAGAAGATCCTATGACAGATCAAACGTGTCAAAAGTGGTTTGTGAAGTTTCATGCTGGAGATTTCTCGCGGGAGGATACTCCAGCGGGGTAGACCAGTTGAAGTTGAGAGCAATCAAATCGAGAACAATCAACAGTATACCATGCAGAGACAGCCAACATACTCAAAATATCCAAATCAAAATTTCCATTTTTATTGGTAAAAATGGAAAATGTGTCTTATTTTAAGGAAAAACTAAACAGACTTTTCGACCAGTCCAATATATACAATGGAATGCTACCCAGGCATAAGAAAAGATAAAATACTACCATTTGCAAAAACATGAATGGATCTTGAGACTATCATTCTAAGTGACATAAGTCAGAAAAAGTTAGGAACCATACGACTTTGCTCCAGTGTTGGATATAAAACTGAAAGTAACAAGAGAACAAACGAGAGAAACAAACAAAATCTCGCCAAGACAACAGATGGAAGAGAGGGGGGCTGAGTAAGGAAGGTCAGACAGATGGTGGTGGGAGATTTGACTCTGGGGGCAGGCACGCAACACAATATATAGCTGATATATCATAGAATTGTACACCTGAAGCCTATATAATTTTATTAGCCAATGGTACCCCAATAAATTTAATTTAAAAATAATTAAATTGCTTAAAGAAACAGAGTACCCCGACAGAACTAACCTTGAAAATTCACACATGTATACTTGTTTAACAGAAAAACACAGCCTACATTTGAATTTTCATTATGCTATTTCTTGGAGAACAAAAAATCCATTTTACTTTATAGAAATTAAATCATTTATCCAATAAAAACAAAATTACTAAATAGTTAATATACTGTATAACAGAGAATGCTTACTAGCCTATAGCATTTGAGTAAGCAGTTTTTTTATTGTTACTATTATTGAGACACTGTATGCAAGAGATTACAAATGAAATATTGAACAAGGAAAAAAGATTACAAAAAATATTGGAAAAGGATCGTAGGCATAAAAATTACAGAACATAAAGTAAGAATAATTTTAATAGTAAATAGTGATTATTTTATGCTCAAGAAACTAAGAGCAGAATTATTAATCAAAACTTCCTGGAAACTAAATATGATATATCTTCTCAGATAGATTTACCTGTAAATTCAATGCAGTTCCTAAAAGACAGTAGATCAAAAAGCTGTGGTATATTTATACAATGGAATATTGCTCAGCCGTTAAAAAATGAAATCTTACCATTTGAGATAGTATGTATGGACCTAGAGGGTATTATGCTAAATTAATTAAGTCAGTTACAGAAAGACACATACCGCATAATTTCACATATATGTGGAATCTAAAGAACAATGTAAATGAATAAACAAAACAAACAGACTGATGGTTGCTGAGGGTGGGGCAAGTTGGGGAATTGGGTGAAGAAGGTGAAGGGATTGAGTACAGATTGGCAGTTACAAAATAGTCATGGCCATATAAAGTACAGCACAGGGAATGTAGTCAGTGATATTGTAATAACTATGTGTGGTGCCAGGTGAGGACTGGGAATATCTGGGGGATGCTTTGTAAAGTATGTGATTATCTAACCACTATTCTGTACAACTGAAACTAATACAAAATAATATTGAGTGTAAACTGTAGTTTAAAATGTTTGTTAAATAAAAAGAAAAATATTTTTAAAATAGAAGTTAATGAGTTGATTTAAAAATTTATATAAAAATATTGCATAAAAATAATCTAAAGTATTTGAAAAAACAATAAAAATTGTGCTTCTTTCCTCCCAACCATTAAATGTGTTATGAAGCTATAGTAATTAAACAAATGTTATGAGTAATTTAAAAAATGAACCAATGAAAACAGTTTAGGCCCTGGCTGGTATAGCTCGGTGGATTGAGCAGGGGCTGTGAACCAAGGGGTCGCCGGTTCGGTTCCCAGTCAGGACACATGCCTGGGTTGCAGGCCAGGTCCCCAGTGAGGGCCATGTGAGAGGCAACCATACATTGCTGTTTCTCCCTCTCTTTTTCCCTCCCTTCTTTCTCTAAAAATAAATAAACAAAATCTTTAAAATAAAAAAAACAACAGTTTAGAAGAAGATACAAATTTGTATGAAAATACAGTTGACCCTTGAACAATGTATGGGTTCAGGTTAGGGATGCCAAATTCCCATGCATTTGAAAATTCACTTAGAACTTTTGGCTCCCCCAAAACTTAACTACTAGTAGCCTACAATTGACTGGAAGCTTTACCAATAGCATAAACTGTCGATTAACACATATCTTGTATGTTATCTGTATTATATATTGTATTCTTACAATAAAGTAAACTAGAAAAAATGTTTAAAAATCATAAGGAAGAGAAAATACATTTACAGTATTTATTTTTAAAAACCTATGGATCGGTGGCCCTGCACAGTTTAAACACATGTTGTTCAAAGGTCAACTCTACATTTTATTATAAAAGTAGCATTTCATATTACAGCAGAGAAAGCTAATATTAACAGGTTAGGAGAAAATATTTATGTAATATTTAGTTTAAATAGATTGTGTATCTATATGTTCAAATACAACATAGTACAATATTTTCCCACTTTTTAAACGTAGTAAAATATATAAAACAAAAAATTTACCATTTTAACTATTTTTAAGCAGTATAGCTCAGTGACATTACCCTCACACCGTTGTGCAGCCATCACCAACACCAGCCAACTCCAGAACTTCATCTTCCCAGACTGAAACCGGACCCCCGTCACAGTTACTCCTCATTTCTCCCTTTCCCCAGCACCTGGCAAACACCACTCTGCTTTCTGCATCTGTAAACCACTGTGTCTTTGACCACTCCAGATGCCTGTAAGTAAAATCACACAGTATTTTTCCTGTGCGATTGGCTTAGCATAATGTCCTCAAGGTTCATCTATGTTGTATCATTTATCAGAATTTTCTTCCTTTTTAAGGCTTAATAATATTCCATTGTATGTGTAAACCACATTCTGTTTGTGCATTCGTTTGTTGATGTACATTCAGGTTGCTTTCACCTTTTGGCAATTGGGAACAAGGCTTCCACATACAAATATCTGTTGAAGTCTTTGTTTTCAGTTCTTTCAATCCAGAAGTTGAATTACTGAATCATATGGTAATTCTATGTTTAATCATAGATCATTTCTTATAAAAATATAAAACAAAGTTGGTATCTATAACAGGCAAAAAAACTCCTAAAAACCAATAAAAATACCAAACTTCCAATACAAAAATGACAAAAACAAAGATGTTCATCTTTACTAAGAAAATTTACTTTTGCCTATCAAATTGACAAAATTTAAGTGATTGATAATACTCCATATTGGGCTCTCTCAAATACTCATGAGATCATAAGTTGTTAAAGTCTTATACCAAGCAATTTAGCAGTGCTATCTAAGTTTTAAGTATAAGTTTGCTTTTATTCATCACTGTTACCTCTAAAATTTAAAGTTATTGAAATGACCGGTGTGGACATACCATGGTTCTTTTTGCCGTTTGTGAAAGAGAAAAAAACTAGATAAATAAATGATTAAATAAATGATGATATAGTCACATTATGATTTGCTGTGTAGCTATCAAAAAAGGAGTGAGGTAGACCTGTAGGAAGATCTCTAAGATATGGGTGGCAAAAGCTAGCAAAAAAATCGGATTTTATTTATATTACCAATTTTACATGATATATGTAAAACACACACACCATATATATATTTAGATTTATATCAAACTGTTACTAGTTGTTACCTTGGGAGAGGAAAGGCAGAGTGAGGAGTGAGGGAACTGTCATGTTTTATAAGACACGCATTGTTTAAACTTTTTACAGTGAGAGTGTGTCCATGTATGTTGTGCTTACAATAAGTGAGGACTAATGTAGATATGATAAATTGCACTTATTTAAATTGCATGATTTGGTGAGTTTTGACAGATATATACACCCATAAAATCATCACCTCAATTAAGATAACAAATTGTGGAAAACTTTTTAATTATTAAACTTTCATCTTTTAAACATATAAATACCACAAACAAAATGACTAAGCTTTACTAATAAACAGTATCCAGAAAGAGCTGGAAAGCCTTCCTTTCCTTTGCCTGTCCCTTACCGTCAACCTCTGTGGACACACAGGACAGACGTGGGCAGCGGCAGCGCTCTCACTGATGTATGCACCGTCCTAAAGAATCACGAGCCTTCGAACTTGCCCGTTTCACCGCTACTGTGTAGGGTGCTCCCCAGGCGGTGTAAGATGCATGGGGAACCTTGTGTGTTACAGCTTAATGAATTTTAGCAATAATTTAATCCCCTGTATGAATACATATGCATATGTATATATGTATGTGCATATATACGTATATGTATATATACAAATAACATATACAGGGCCCGGCTGAAGTAACGCCTGCTTGAGTATGGCTGGTAGGGTAATAATGTAGGTATAATAATTTATAGTTTTAATTTGAACATTTCGCTTAAAATGTCATTTGGTATGCTTGAGTGTGATATTGTTATGTTACAGAATTATATACTTATGATTTTATAAAAAACAAAAAGACAAAAGGCGGGGGTGTCATTTGTGCCAGGCCCTGTATATCTTCAAAACTATCCCTCAGACATAGTCCTCTGCATCAATGGCTATATATCGAGATTGTTTAAGAAATAAGAACTAGTGCAATGTTCATATTATGTAAGTCATGTCTTATCCACCTCGGCGCTCCTGACTTTTGGGGATGGATAATTGCTTGTTGTGGGGGACTGTCCCCAGCCTCTACCCACCAGACAGGAGTAGCACCATTCGCATGGAGTCGTAACAACCAAAGGTATATCCAGCATTGCCAGACGGCATTTTCCCACAGTTAAGATCCACTTGTACAGCTTGATGCCAATGTCGATCATCAAATTCTTATGTGAAACATTATAAATCATCTTTATTCATATTTTTATTTTAATTGACATTGACGTTTGATAAGCACATGGGAATAGCAGAGAAGTAGACTGTGTAACATTACCACACTAATTTGACAGTCACATTAGGACATGCTATGTAGCAATCTGATGAGCTAGATTTAGGTACAAAGCCCAGGACAGCGCTGAGAAGAAACGCAGTTTGAGTCCCTGTGGAGGATGTCTGTTTCCCACTTCTCTGCCGTTCTTGTGTGAGTTTCAAAGAACGAAACTCGGGAACTCCAGCCCTCATACTGTGCCCCATTCTTTCTTTGACTTCAAGTTAATTGTCAGAGAACAGAGTAACTGAAGAATTAATCAGCCATTCACACTAAACTTAAACCTGAGGTTTATCATTCAATGACTAGGTGTGATATTTAATATCTCCTCAAACTCCATTCAGAAAAATGGAAGCATGCCATCAAGTACAGCATGAGCCTGTTTCTTGTTTCCTTAAAATAACCTTTTGAAGATTTTTTTGAAAAACAGGATTTCTAAACACTTGACTGTTGCAAAAATGATGTATGTTCAATATGTGGAGTTTAACCTCCCTACCTCAAACAAACTCTTTTATTTTAAATCAAAATAAATAAATGATATATACAGAGGTTTGATAAAGGCATCCTTTTGTCATCATTGATGAAAAATACAGGTTATTCAATCATTTATTGTTTCTGTTTACGTAGCTTCAGATTTAATGACATCACTTAATGAAGGGGAGGGGGGCAGGGGCAGGAACCACAGCATCTAGTTACTCTCAGGGGGAAGTAGCAAAGTAAACGTCAGCAGTAGACTCTGTGCTACCCACGAGGGTAGCACTGAAGCACAGTGAGAGGATACAACTGCAAAAGCTATGTGGTAACAAACCAGGCACATTTGTGAGTTTCTGTTGATGACCCTGGTGAACTCCTACACACACTTAAACTACTGCAGGAGTTGAGGGAAGGAACCAATGAAAGTCAAATCACATTGTATAAATTACAGTAACATGTAGTATAAAAGGGCCAAGTGCTCTAAAACATACAACAGAGGTTGTGAAGAACGAAGCAATGATCTTCAACGGAGGCAATCAGGTAAGGTCCTTAGAGCTGGGCATGAAAGAACTAATACAATTCGGACATCAAGAGGACAGAATAGGTGGAGACTAGGAAACGAAGAGCCTTGGTGTGGAGGGCAAGGTCTGATGAAAGTACAGGGGAATCGTGCAGAGTGAGTTTGGAGAAGAGCAAGCAGTCTGGTTTGATTGGCAGAGGTCCTAGAACACCAGCCTAGGGAATGCAGTGTTTATTTCATAAGCTATTACACATCACTGAAGGTTTTGAAAGGAAAAAATGACATAAACAGAGCTAGGAATATGATGAATATATAGTACCAAACTAAAACCAGAAGCAAGCAAAGCAAGGGAAGTCCCTCAAATCTTTCCCATAACAGCTCATTCATAGGAAATAAATGTATATGACGTGTTTAGGTGCCAAATACTATCATGAATAATCTTGTAATCATGTCTACCATTTATTGAGCCCTGAGCTCAATGAAACATGTGCTATCTTATATAGTACTTCCCTGTGAACTATATATTTTTATTTCCATTTTACATGTAAAGAAACAGCAAATCAAGAGAGCAGTGGCCCAAGCCCACATATGGCCAGAGTCACGTTCAGAACCTCAACCACGTTTTTAATCACTGTAGAGCCAAAAGTTACACTAAAAAAACAATTACGGAAAAATAAAACTTTTACTAAAGTAATTGCTTCAAAAGAAACCATGAACTCTGAATTATCTTTTTAAATGTGTTAAAAGTATTTAAAATAGCCTTCCAAATAATCCTCACTATAGGAAGCTGTTAAGAACAGCTCAGGAAAGCAAATGACAACCAAAATATCATCCAAATTAGCACAATAAAGCAAATAAATAGTATTTGAGAGAGACTGAGTTGAATTACACCCCAAGAGAAGAGGGGTCACTGGGATGTGAGCATTGGCATCAGCTTGCTTTCTATGCTGCCCTGAATGTTTAGGTGTGCTTCACCTCTTCTAGGGGAGAGAGAAGCTTCTCTAACTTGCCCACTACCTCAGTTTTCATAAATGAAGAAATTATGAATGCCTAATCCTTACAAAAAGAAACAGCAAAAAGGAACACTAGCAAACTATTTTTTTCACCCATACTAAACAATCATACACACTTGTTGACTTGATTTCAATCATAGGAGGCCACAGACGATATCGGAGGGATATATCGGTCTGTGATCTTTCTGGGGCCCGGCCCATCTCACCCCTCAGATGCTGTCACACAGACTTCTTGGTCCTTGGATGTCAGTCAGACCATCTTTCCTAAGCACAGTTTATTTTCCTCACCTGCTGATTCGCTCACTTCAGCACTGAACAATACAATCAAAACCGTTCAATGCTGGCTGTGTCCTTAGAAACGGTTCAAATCAAAGCAACTTTATCTGCTTGGCACTACAGTACTGCAGGGGCTATGCATTTTGCAAGAGCTAAACATATGTGAGAAAATGGTGTTGGCTTTACCCATCAAAAGTAAAAAAAAATATGTAAAATGTACCATTATATCACATTATGTCAGCTTCATATATTATTATTAAATTTATATTATTAAATTAATGGACATACTGTCAGATGGAAAAACAGATACGGAGGGAAAAATAATACTAGTTAATAAATGTAGGAAGAATAATAGTAGATCACACTTTTGTATTATCCAAGGTAATTATTGATTCAGGCAAAGATCAACAAATGCTAAAACCTTTAGGTAAAAGGCTATTGAGAAACTATGTTTTCACAGTGCCAAGGTACTACCCTCCACATTACTTAATATTTCCGAAGGGGAAAAAGGTTCTTTCACAATGAGAGATCTGGGGTCACCACAATTACCAAGTGGTCAAGGTTAGGACTCTGATACTAGGACAACCTGAAATGAACGTGCTCCTTAATGTGACGCAATAGGAAGTTCACACCGTCACTGTGATGTAAGCTTCCAAACATTCTGAAGCTGAACTCGATCAAGAATCTAGCCCTAACCACCAATTTATGAAGAGTATGCTCTACAACAAAAGCCAAATCTAATATATGTATATATTTTAAAGATTTTATTTATTTATGTTTAGACAGAGGGGAAGGAAGGGAGAAAGAGGGGAACAGAAATATCAATGTGTGGTTGCCTCTTGCGCGCCCCCTACTGGGGACCTGGCCCAGTGCGTGTGCCCTGACTGGGAATTGGCCTTTTGGTTCACAGGCCAATGCTCAATCCACTGATCACACCAGCCAGGGCCAAATCTAATATATTTTTTAAAAAGAAAGCAAGCAATAAAAGAGAGGGGAGATGGAGGTACAAGTTAAACACCACTCTGAAGTAATAGACAAATTTAGAATGAAATAATTCTAAAAAACAAGGAATCTGGAAACTTGAAAAAGTCAATATTGAAAGGAGAAAAAGAAATATACCAGAAACAATCCGGTAACTTTACTGATTCTGGCAAAAAAAAAAAAAGTCAGTTATAAAAGATATTTGAATATGAATTGAATATTAGAGAATATTAAAGAATTTGTGTTAATTTTGAGTGTGGTAAAGAGACTATGATTATGTAGGAGATTTCTATTGAGGTATTTACAGAAGTGTTATGATGCTCAGCAACTTACTTTCAAAATTTTCAGACAAAAAATTATATATCTTTGTTTGTACAGAGTATAAATATAGCAAAATGTAACCAGTTGTTAGATCCAGGTGGAGGGCATAAAGGTATAAATTCAACTATTTTATCAGTATATTTGTGTGTCAATGTTTTAATAATAAAAAGTTGAAGAAAATTCTCCTGCCTATATGAAGCCTAACAAAAAATCGTATTTGTACAAATGGTGTCACCATGGGAAAATATCTACAGATCTAATTATTATTCAAAAATATTTCAAAGTAAGCTCAGTGATTTCTAAGCATTTTAAGTTAAATGAGTTACAAATACTAAAGAATCTCAAAAAAGCAGTCATAAAAAAATTTTGAACGTTTTAAGCAAAAAAAAGTCTTTAAGTCAGGATGGGGGTATATGTTAATATGTTTTCTAAAATGTGAGATTGAACTTATGACAGTGCTTATGAGTTTTCTACAATGAACCTGGCTCCAATTGGACCTGAACATACAGCCCTCCTCCCAGCCCCCCAGAATCCAGATATCTCTGTCACATGCCTGCTGTCCTCTGAATTTCCAAGGTGTTAATGTAGTATCTACTACAAAGTAAACATTTTCTGTATGCTAAGTACTGTGAGACTCTCTTCACAAGCATCATCTCACATAAATCTCCTAGTACCTCTGTGAGTACAGTACTATTGCTATACCCATTTCACAGAGAACAAACACTGAGGGTCTGCTGGTAACTGAGTTGCCTAAGGTCACATAGCTAGTCTGTGGTCGTGCCAGGATGGAAGTCTGAATCCATCTGACCCTTTGATAACTATATATCACAGACCCAAGACACCTGGAATGGCACTAACACCTGAAAAATACTGGTTAAAACTATCAGGTAGGGAAGAGATTCTGTCGTCAGTTGGCCAGAAAGATGAACATTCCATAGCTGGGGTCTTTTTATCATGCCACTTGATTCACACACACGTTGGGATGCACCTACTCTTCACAGCGGAGAGCTGGCCCAGATCTAAAATAGCACAGAGGAAAATGCAATCCAAATTTAGAACTCTTCAAAAGCATCCCATTGCGTGTGTGTTGAGGAAGAGATTGTTCTCAGAAGGGACCAACATCCTGTGACAGACACAAACTATGGCATCAATTTTGTCATTTCCCTAATTACATTATTTAGTGAGTTCCCATAGCCTGCTGCAAAGCAGAACAAGTTAAAGCAGACTTAAGAACTGCCACAGAGGTTGGGATCAAGGTAGTGAGCCATGGCCCAAATCCAGCCAGAGTTTGTTTCTGATGCCATCAAAACTGGCCTTGTAACCCTTGAATGCTGAGCGTCAGCTGCTGGGCTCTACCACCTGTGGTCAGTCAACCTCATGCCACTGGACCTTCAATTCTCAATTTTGTGGCAGACACTGCAAGATCATCACTAACTGATTCTTTCACTTTTGATCCTACAAGGTCTCAGTGGGAACTTCTGATTGGCTAAGCTTAGGTCATATTCCCAGTTTTTATCTGTTCCCCCTCAGCTGTTCCCCTCAGGGAATTCATCTGTTCCCCTCAGCTTAAGCAAGGAATTCATCTGTTCCCCTCAGCTTAAGCATGCTGTGTGGGTGTATTAGTCAGGTTCTTCCGAGAAACAGAACCAATAGGATCTCTGGTCATCTCCCTCCCCTTCTATGTGCATGTGCACATGTATATATGAGCACATGTGTGTGTGCCTGTGTGTGCATGTATATGTATACGTGAGTCGGGCAGGTAAAACTCCTCCTTGCTCAGCCGTTTTGTTCAGCTCAGGTCTTCAACAAATTGGATGAGGACAATGTGCTTCATGTCGTCTACCTAGTCCACTTTCGATCTCATCCAAGAACACTGTCACCTAGAATGTTTGACCAACTATCTGGACACCACATGACCCAGACAAGTTAACACAAAAAATTAACCATTACAGTAAACCTAGAGGGGTTTTATTGGTTATTTTCCAAAATATGCTATTCATCCAGACATACACTTCATGCACCCTGCTTTTTTTTCCCAGAGAAGTTGAGGTTTTTTGGGGGGAGGGGGGTGTCATGTCTTGTGTGTTGTTGTGCGTGTGTGTGCGTGTTGTGGGACAGAAGCGTGTTGCTCAGTTTCAGTTTCCCCGTGTGCCCTCACAGGTCCCAGCCTGACCACCAGATTTCCAGGCTTCTGGACTGTAAACGGCACAAGAATTCCAAGGGGTCTCTCGGACATCCCACCTGCCCACCACCTTGATTTCTCTTTTATCTCCCATTTGGTGAGGTCTCTGTATTTGGAGTTCAGCTGGGTATGTGTGAAAATTCTAACAACTGTGCCTTTTATCTGGCATTTTCTACATAGTGGAATTAAAGTCCCTCAAAATTAAGCTTTGTTGCCAGAAATCTCCATGTTATACTTTTAAAACATTCATTTATATTTAAAGCAAATGATAGTTATTTTCACTTTTTCTAATGATAAATATGCTTACTTTTAAAATAAACTTACATAGGAAAATAGCAAGTAACTAGCAGAACAGGTGTTAGCTCAGACTTGCCAAACATCACAAGAGGGCAGGGACGTGGGAAACAGCGATACGGCACACTGCCCAGCACACAGTAAGGCCACAGTAAATGTGATGATTGAGTAGGAAAAAAAGTTACCGCTCTGCTTTAAAATTGTCTTTCTTCGTCATCTATATGTGCATCGAGAGCGGTGCTGTGCACTCTGCAATCCTTAGAAAGTTTTCTTCAGCAACACTAGACATTTAAATCAACTGTGTTCACTACAAATCTAACGTGATGTCTGTGATCAGCGTAAATACTTGTTTATTGTTGAATGAAAATAAATAATTTATATGAAATTGAAGATAGGCAAAATTAATCTATGTGATAACATCGGGATAGCGGTTGTCTGTAGGTTGTTGGGGGGATCGGGGTGGGGGAACAAGAGACCTTGCAGGGGTGTGGTACACTGTGTTTTATGTCTTGGTGGTGATGTTAGGTAAATGAGTGAATATATGTGTCTAAATGCATCTACTAGTTCAATTAATATCTGTGTAACTGTTTGTAAATTCTACCTCAATGTAAGGAAACATAATAGAGATTTTAAAAATAGCAGTGCTTGCTATTGGGAATGCAGACAGGTGTACACTCTGGAAGATAGTATGGAGTTTCCTCAGAAAATTAAAAATGGAACTGCCTCATGAACCAGTGATTCCACTGCTGGGTATATGTTTGAAGAAACCCATAACACTGAGTCAAAAGAATATGTGCACCCTACGTTCATTTCAGTGTTATATACAAGAGCCAAATCATGGAAACACCCCAAGGGGCCATCGATAGACGAGTGGAAAATAAAGCTGTGGTATATATATGCAATTTATTGTTACTCAACCATAAAAAAGAACAAATTCGTAACGTTTGTGACTGCGTGGATGGACTAGAGAGTAATTATGCCAAGTGAAATAAGTCAGAGGAAGACAAATACCATATGATCTCACGCATGTGTGGGATCTCAATGAAGAAACAAAATAGAAACACACTCATACAGAGAGCAGTCTAATGGTTGCCAAAGGGGTGGGGGATTAGATAGTTCGGTGACAATGGTAAAGGGATTGAGAAGTACAGGTTGTTAGTTACAAAATAGTCATGGGCATGTAAAGTACAGCACACGAAATAGTCAATAATATTGTAATACTAAGTATGGTGCCAGCTGGGTACTGAAAGGACCCGGGGAACACTTCGTAAAATATGTGATTGTCTAACCACTATGCTATAGATCTGAAACTAATACAATAACAGTGAATGTAAACTGTAACTGAAAAATAAATTTAAGAATATTGAGAGCCGATAACGGTGCTATCCAACAGGATGCTCCACAATGATGGAAAAGTCCTTCTGTGCTGTCTAACACGGTAGCCACCAACGCTGCCCCTCGGAATGTTCCTATCAGAACCGAGGAACTGACTTTGAAGACTATTTAATTTTAATTGGTTTAAGTTTAAATGTATATATCCACATGTGGCTAGTGCTACCATGCTGACAGCACAGCTCTAGAAGGTCTTTCCCAGATGCACAGTGACACCACCTAAGAAACATTAAAAATATACGAAGGCTCAGACCCCACCGTACACCAATGACCTCAGGATCATAAGTTGCTGTGGTCAGGCATTGTTTTGTTTTGTTTTTTTTTTTAACTATGGGGAACTTATTTCATGCGTAAAAGTCATGGAAAATCAGTTATTTATTCAAGACCAACATCCTGGTGGTAAACCTACTGAATGGACTCAAAATATTCAGTATGAAATTCTTATGATTTCATTTGTTTCACTTGGCTAGTCTCAATATAGATGGTGTCCCCTCCCCTTTATCATTTAGTTTTCACATGGACACTGATACAGGCACAGCGGGGCTGAAAATGGCCATTCCAAAGGCGAGGATTCAGAGAGGTTCAGTGATTTTCTGAAGGTCACATGGTTGAGAAGGGACAACACTAAAAGTCAGGCCTTTTGGTGGCTAATCCAGTGTTATTTTTATCCACACGGAGACAAACAACTATTAAAGTGAAATGAATTAATACAGTGTTAAGGCTGAAAATTCTTTCCATACTTCTGTTTACATTTAGAGTTCTAAATATGGAGAATGGAAAACACATTTCCAAATCTACCTACGAGTAATGTTTCATAAACAGAACACCACTGTTTAATGTTATATGTTCAGTTAACCTTGATTTTACCCAGTCAAAATTATAAAAACCTGGATTCAACTGAAAGCAAGTAGGTGCAAAATTTGGGGAGTATACTTTGAAAACACATATCAAATGCCATAAACATGGTCACACCCATTGACCCAATAGCACTGAGACTTGGCGTCTGTCCTAAGATGCAACAGAAGACTGATTATTCAAAGTGCATAATTAATAATTTCATTACAGAATTACTGAAAGACTTGGAGGCATAGTTATATCGACAACAGGGAAAGAGTCAAATATGTGAAATATTATGCCATGATTTAAAACGTCATATTTTAAGAACAGAAATTGTTCATATTGACTGACTGTAAGTGAAAAAATGTACAGTATATGAAATTGCAAAGAGTATGATACATGCTATAGGAATAAAAAAGACTAAAAGCAAAGTTATAGAGCCACAGAATCTCTTATCTATTCTGTGCAAAGTATAAGTTAAAACAACTTTGAAAATAGCTTGGCATGTCCTAGAAAACTTAAATATGAGCCTACTCTTAGACCCAATGCTTCCATTACTAGGCATGCTCCTAAAGCTTTGCTTGTTCAACTGAGTTTTAACAAAGGAGTAACTTTTGAAGATCAATTTAGTACATTGTAGGCATCATTTTATTTTTATTTTTCCTCACTGGAGGACATTTTCTTCATTGCATTTAGAGAAAGCGGGGGGTGGGGAGAGAGAGAAACATCTACACAAGAGAGAAGCATCGATTGGTTGCCTCCCATACATGCCTAGACTGGGGATCAGCCTGGCGGGTCATAGACACCCGTGGCCGGAGGACTGAACCCACAGTCTAGGTATGTGCCCCGATCTGGAATCAAGCCTGTTACCTTCTGGTGATGGCACCATGCTCCAACCAACTGAGCTACACTGGCCAGGGCTGCAAGCTGCATTATTTTATTAATAAAATAAATCAGAGTATATAATGCATAGTATAGTACTGTCTCATAAATTTTTGTTATACACACACGTGTGTTTCAGGGTTGTGACATAAAATGTATCTAACTAAAGTTGACCATGATTAACAGTTTGAAAGCCACTGATTGTGCTAGATAAACTCTTGTATATATGTCCCAAGAATGAAATCTTTCCAGAAGACAAGTATAGAATGTTTGTAATCTCTGGAAACAAACTTCAATATCCATTAATAGTAAACCAAATTACAGAATATTTAGTATGCTTGGTCTCCATCCACTAAATGCCAGTAGAGAGAGTCATTGTAACAACAACAAACATGTCCCCAACATTTTCAAATGGCCCTTGGAAGGTGTATCATTCTCTGTCGACAACTGTCTAACACTTCGTAAGCACCCAGGGGTTACTTGTTGACTAAACTAGTACAGAGATAAATAAAATAGCTGTGTATGCTGGTCAGAACTTATGGTTAAACGGATTGAATTAGGCTAATCATGATAAAAAGCCTGAGTATTATGAAGAATTGCATTATTTGTCTAATTTTTGAAGAGTCCTTTTTCACCTATACTTGCAATCACCATTCAGAAAATATTTATTGAGTATTTACTATGAATTAGGATCCTCTATGTACTGAGAGAGCTGGAGAGACAAGGTCTTGGCCTCAAGTAGCTTATCTGCATGAGAGCCATTAACCCAAGAACAAATGGATGGGAGGATTCACTGCCTTTGTGTACAATTAAATAGTGTTCTTCACACACAGTTCCATCCCTATTCTCACCTCATACTTTCCAGTTGCTCACTGGAGGCAGAAACCAAAGGAACTACCTTTTTCAGGATCGCTAGGTAAAGAATCAATGCAAACTAAAACATTAAAAACACCCCATTTTTCTGAAATAAACAGAAATTTTTATTTTTCAAATTACATCAATGCCTATACACACTAAAGTACCATGGATTCAGAAACAGCACAACTGTGTTTTTTGATGCAAAAATTGCTGTATACATATACTAAAGAAATGACATAATAAACTTAGTAAAGATCAGTCAAAGCCCTTAACCATAACCTGGCCATAATATTAAATAGCCTGACTCCAGATTGTAATGAAAGAGAAATGTAAATAATGCAAATAAATGCAAAACATGAGCTGCATTTAAAATCCCACCCCCCACAAAGAGATCCCTCTAACTGCCCCCAACACATACCCACAAACACACACAAGCACACATAAACATTTATTCGCCCTATTAAATTTTGGATACTGTTCTCCACAAACTGTATTTCAAGTAATTACAAAGTAATAGGAAAAAAGACAGCTTCTTTTATTAAATATTAAACCACACGCTGCTGTAGAAGTATGGACAATTTATTTCAGGAATAAAGCGTGAACACACACTTGGAACTTTATGGAAATCCACACTACCCCAGATTCAACAAGCTCCTCACAGAGCTTCTATTGATACGTGAGCTGGGCTCCTATTACTCCAGCTTCTTGAGAAAAAGCACAAAGTCCTGAGCCAGGTGATTTTAGATCCTGTTCATGAAGCTAGATTAGCTAGGTATCTTCTCAAACTTTTGGCCCAACATTCTGAAACCAGAAGAAACTAAAAACGAAATAGCTCTTCTCTAGTATCTAACTTTTCTTATTTAAATAACTGTTTATCTATATGACGTGAAATTCAATATCATGAATAGTTGATAACGACAATCCAACTTAAACTGGCTTAAACAAAAGGGAGACATTTGTGAAAATCTGTAAGTAAATTTGGCTTTAGGCTTGCTTGGGGTCAGGGATTCAAATGGTATCCTAAGATCCAAGTGCCTGGTACACCAGTTCTTGCCTTCTTTCTTAGACTCCATGTGGTTAGCAAGATAGTATAGTTTCTTATATTTTCCCCAATACAGTGAAAGTTCTGAACCTGACTCTCATTGGCCTGTATTGGGTCACATGCCAGAGGAATGCCCTTTTTGACTGGTCAGTCTGAATTTCATGTTTATCATTGGAATTAGGGATACAATCAACTCTAGTTGAAGCACCTCAGCTATGAGTGAGGTTCTTCTGCAATATCAGGTTGGCATTAATTAAAAGAAATGAAAATATATATCAGGTAGCCAACAAAAGACCAAGTTCTCCATAGCCAGTGAGCTTATGTTTCCCAGAGGAAGTAAGAATTTTCCTTTGTAAACAGGGCGCTATTGTAGAAAGAGCTGTGACTTAAAAGTGAAAATAAATTTCTTAGTTGTAATGTTAGCTCAACTGATTTTTGCTGTATGACAGTTTCGTGCAGGAGTCAGTATGTAGTGGAAGTGTTTCATTAACGTTTGAGTAAAACTTTATAGTCAAATCTGTCATCATTATCTAAGAGGCTTGGAATGTTTCCCTTAGAAAGGCATTTTTCAGGTATCTGAATTCCATCAAAGCAACTCCAACAACAAAGTATATGAACCTAACAAAGCAGTTGTAGTAAATATTGTGTTTCCCACCTCCCTCTATCCTGACTGACAGAAACCTTTTATTTAAGAAATCTACTCTCCTCCACAGTGCTGTGTGCATGATGGCAGTGCCAGCTTATATCTCTGTCATCCACCAGAACCCTGAAATCTTCTGATCCAACAATCAGAGATAATTCAAGAAAGTAGGAAAAGAACACTCTTTTTAACTATCTCACCTCAGAAGTAACACTCAACGCTGCTGTTCACATTTCATTGATCAGAAGCAGATACACACACTTGACCAGGACGCAAGAAGCCCTAGGACATACAGTCCCCAGCTGATCAGCCATTCTTAGGGCCAGCTCATCCGTGCAGGGTGGTGCACACAGTTAGCTCTGTCTACCATGTTCACTGAGACAGCAGTCAACACTGAGACAAACTCTTGTCAAGGGAAAGAAAAGGGGTAGAAATTCTTCAAGTCAGGACCATTCTGTGTCAGTTTCCTAGGGTGGTTGTAACAAATTATTATAAATCTGGTGAATTAAAAACAACAGAAATATATTCTTTCTCAGTTTCGGAGGCCGGAAGTCTGACATCGACATGTCAGCAGGGCCGTACTCCCTCTGCAATGTCTAGGAGAGAAAGAACCCTTTCTCACTCTCGCAGTTGGTGGCGGCTCCAAGTATCCCGTGGCTTGCTGTTTCCCTCTCCAATTTCTGCTCCCACACTCACATGGCCATCATCTCTGTTTCTGTGTTTTCTCTCCGTCTTCTCTGAGTCAGTGTGTTCTCTTTTAAGGACACTTGTCATTGGACTCAGGGGCTACCCTAATCCAAGATGATCTCATCAAGGTCCTTAGCTTAATTACATCTTCAAAGACACCTTGTATACATACAGTCGAATTAACAGATTCTAGGTTGATATATCTTTTTGTGGGGGGATCAGGGGTGGGAGAGGTCATCATTCAAGATACTACAAGTCTTTACAAGCCCTAGAATGGTTTAAGTTTAATTACATCTTCTCCATCTTGGGTAAATTGGATGAATTTACAGTTTCTCATAACTAAGCTGCTATAAAGCTAGTTCTTCATAAAGAAAGGTGCACGGGCACAAGACCAACAGACATCATTCTTAGAGGACTGTCCACACGTGGAAATTAGTAACAGTTTTCAATAGCATCTATTCTGGATTTTATTAATTTATTATATCTGCTTGTGTATAAAGGGCAGTGGTGAAATATGCAAATGAATGAGGTAGATCTATGTTCAGATATAAGCTCAGACACTTATTACATATGCAATCTTATTTAACCTTCTTAAACCTCAGCTTTCTCATACACAAAATGGAGAAAATTATATCTCACAAGATGTTTTTAATTACAAGTAATAGAAAAAATATGTCTTAACAATAAGAAACAGTATTACCTCATGTAGTTCGGACTCCAAGGGCAGAGTAAGCTAGGGCAACTGGCCTGCATAACTGTTCACTGATTACCCTAAATAACCACATTCACGCCTTCACTTCTGAGATCTGCAGCAGCACCTTCAACTTAACACAAGTTCTTCTTATGGTGTTATGAGTCCACATCCAGACAAGACAAGAGAGACTATCTCTTCCTATGATTGTTTCTAATGAGGAAGGATGCTTTTCCAATAACTCACTGAACAGTCTTCCCTGGACGTACCTTCTGAAGTAAGTCACACGGCTATCAGTCCCCACTTGGCGAGGTGGATAGAATGACCATGGATGTGTTATCGTCATCCACTGTAGAAGATATGTTGAGGATTCAACCACAAATGTCTAATACAATTACCCACATGAATAGCTGATGAATAAATATATGTATATTTTCTGGCACTTTGAAAGCATTAATATTATAGTAGCCTATATCTATAACAGAAATCTAATCAATAATGGGTGATATTTCAAAACAGAAAACACATGCCCATTTGGGTGTTGGTAAATCCTATCAAATATCTAAGGAATAAACTATACAAATTCTCTACAATTTCATCCAACTATTGTAGCAATGGAAATACTTCACAACTCATTCTTTGAGGTCAACATCACCCTAATTCTAACACCAAAAAAAGGCATTGTAAGAAGAGAGAATTACAGACCAGTATATTTCATGAACATAGATCCCAAATTTCTCAACACAGTATTAGTAAATCAAATCCAACAGTGTACAAAAAGAATTATGCACCATGACCAAATAGGATTTATCCCAAGTACTCAAAACTGGTTCAACATTTGAAAGTCAATTATAGAAGCAACCTAAGTATCCATCAAATGATGAATGGATAAAGAAGATGTGGTATATAGTACAATCTAATATTACTCAACCATTAAAAGAATGAAATCTTGCCATTTGTGACAACAAGAATTGAGCTACAGGGTATTGTACTGAGTGAACCAAGACAGATAGAGAAAGACAAATATCGTGTGATTTCCCTTATATGTGGAATCTAAGAAACAAAATGAGTGAACAAACAAAAGAGAAACAAACTCCTTGTTACAGAGAACAAATTGATAGCTGCCAGGCAGGAAAAAGGTTGGGGCGAAAGCTGGGGGGAATTAAGTACGAAGTGGCAGTTACAGAGCAGTCGTGGGGATGTGAAGTACAGCACAGGGACTATAGTCGATAATATTGTTGTAACTGTGTGTGGTGTCAGATGGGCACTAGACTTATCAGGGGGTCACGAAAGTAAGTCAGACCTCTGTAAAAGGTCTAATCACTATGCTGTCCACCGGAAACTAATATGACATTGTGTGTCAATGGAAAAAATCAATTCATGTAACCCATTACATCGACAGGCTAAAGAAGTACATTTACACCATCATGTCAATAAATACAGAAAAGGCATTTTACAAAATCCCACACACATTCCTGATTAAAACTTTTAGTACACTAAAAATAGAGAACTTTTACAACTCATTAGGAACATCTACGAAAAACTACAGTTAACATCACACTTGATAAGTGGCAAACTCAAAGCTTTCCTGCGAAGATCAGGAACAAGGCAAGGGTGTCTTAGTTCACCAGTGCTTTTCAGCATTGTTCTGAAAGTCCAGGCCAAGAAATAAGGTAAGAAAAGACAGTCGGTGCTATACAGATTATTAAGAAAGATATAATTGTCTTTGTTTGCACATGATTGGCACGATTGTCTACAGAGAAATTTCAAAGGAACCAACACAAAAACTTCTGGAACTAGCAAGCACTTATATGGCAAACTTGCAGGACACAAAGTGAACATACAAAAGTCCATCACATTCCTATAGAACAGAAATGAACAAATGAAACACATTACTATCTATATTAGCACCCCCAAAATGAAATTCTTAGGTATAAATATAGCAAATTATGTACAAGTTCTATATAATGAAAATTATGAAATTCTGATGTATGAAATGAAATGTCTGAATAAATGAATAGGTATTCCTTGTTCATAGATAAGAAGACTCAATATTGTCAAGATGTCAGTTCTTCCCAAACTGATCAATACAATCTCCCAGAGATGCAGTACAATTTCTGCCAAAGACCTTATGATGACATGATTCTGAAGTTTATATGGAGGGCAAAAGACTCGGGATAGCTAACACAATACTGAGAAAAACAAAATCGGAGGACTGATGTACTCAATTTCAAGACTTACTATAAAGCTACAAGAATCAAAATAGCATAGTATTGGTGAAGAATAAATAGTTAATGAAACAGAATATAGAGCCTAGGTATAGACCCATATAAATACAGCCAACCTAATCTTTGACAAAGAAGAAAAGGCAATACAATAAAAAAAAGATAGTCTTTTCAACAAATAGTGCTGGAACAACTGAATGGCCACATGCAAAAATATAGATATTAGACTCAATCCTTACACCCTTCACAAGAATTAACTCAAAACAGATAATAGCCCTAAATATAAAACGCAAAACTATAAAATTCCTAGAAGATAACAGACAAGAAAATCCAGATGATCTTAGGTATAGTGACAACTTTTAGATACAACACCAAAGTCATGATCCATGAAAGAAATAATTGACAAGCTGGACTTCATTAAAATTAAAAACTTTTGCTCCATGAAAGGCAACATCAAGACAATGAGAAGACAAAGCACAGGCTGGGGGAAAATAATTGCAAATGACACATCTAATAAAGAACTATTACCCATAACATACAAAGAACTCTTCAAAGAAAATAAACAACCTGATAAATAAATAGCAAATGCTCTGAAAAGGTACCTCACCAAACAGATGGTCAGTAAGCATATGAGATGTTTGACATCATATGTCGTCAGGGAAATACAAACTAGAACAAGAGTAAAATACAATTACCTGCTAGTAGCATGGCCAAAATCCAAAACACTGACACCACCAAATGCTGGCGAGAACGCAAAGGAACAGGAGCTCCCGTTAATTTCTGGGGGCATGCAAAATGATATAGATACTTCACAAGACATTTTGGTAGTTTCTTAAAAAAAATTCAACGTACTTTTATCCAGCCATTGTATTTCTCAGAATTTACCCAAATAAACTAAAGACATGTCCACACAAAAACCTAACCATGGGTGTTTTATAGCAGCTTTATGCATAATTGCTAAAATTCAGACTCAACCAAGATGTTCTTCAGTAGGCGAATGAATAAATAAACCAAGATACATCCACACAATGGAATATTATCCAGTGCTAAAAAGAAGTGACCTATCGAGCCATGAAAGGGCACAGAGGAAACCTGAATGCATATTACTAAGTGAAAGAAGGCAATTTGAACGGTTTGATTCCAACTGTCTGTAGTCTGAAAAAGGCAACAACTAAGGAGACAGTAAAAAGATCAGTGGTTTCCAAGGTTTGGGGATAGGGAGGGACAAATAGAGCACGTTTTTAGGGCTGAAACCGTTCCTTACGACACTACAACGATGGGTCCATGTCCTTATATATTTGTCCAAACCCACTGAACTTACAGCGCCGGAAGTAAGTCCTGATGTAACCCATGCACCCTGAGTGGTGACAATGTGCCAATGCGGGTTTATTGACGGCAGCAAGTGTATCACTGTGGCGCTGGCTGACCCTAATAAAGACGGTTCTATGTAGGGGAACTGGGAGTATATGGAACTCTCTGTATTTCCAGCCAATTTTGCTATCAACCTAAAATTCTCCTAAAAATTAAATTTTGTTATTTTTTAAAATCACAGTGCATTGCAGCATGTCACATAAAGTGCATATTCACAAAAGTATGCAATATTTAATCAGCCCCCAATCAGCCTATATAAATCTTATCTTTCCTTTAAATCTCTCTCAACACTCATCTCTCTCTGTACATCCCTTTAAAATTCTTTCTTTATATACAGATATTCTTCTGTATCTAAAATTTCATATCTCTCAACCACAGAAAGAAAATAGGTCCTCAAAATTTCTACTATTATTACAGGTTTTCACATGTGAATGCCTTAATTTACCCATACACACTGTAAGCTGTTTTTTTTTTCAGGAATGGCACTATATTTTTTCATTGTTCTTTGTCTTCTTTAACACCTCGAAGCTTGCACCATAAATAAAGAATCACTAATTATTAATGTCAGTGAAAAGCTGTTTAAAAAGCAATGTATCTAAACCATTGGAATTCATGTGTGAGGAGAATCTTCCCCTTGGAAATCATGATGTCCAATCTAAAATAAAGTTTTAATTCCTCACCATGCTAAGTCTAAATAACAGAGCATCCATTTATTTGTTGACAGTGTTTCACACTTACATAAATATTTATGTACACAATGAAAACCTGTTTTCTCCCCACATTTTATTTTCTGTGCCACACAATCGGTGCGATGGATTACAGTTTCTAGGAGTAGCAGACAGCTGTTAGGTGCCACAAATACACTAAGCCACAAAGGTCTGTTTGAAGGCGGCATATCTGAAAAGGGCTCATCACCTCATCTGTGATAAGTCTTAGAGCCTTTCACTCATTATAATTAGGTTCGACAGCCAAATAAAACTACTAAACTTAAGCCTGACAACTGAAGGTCATGTTCAAAGTTGAAGAGAGGACATAGCGGAACACATGAGATGGAGTTTCTATAAAAACTTTCCCTTTCCCTTTATTTAGTATCTTAACACACACATCCATGCTTTGGGACTGGTTATCTGTTTTAGTCCAATAGATGCTGAAACAAAATCAGCCCAGGCTGAGAGAGTCTCTCATTAGGAAGAAAAATGAGCATTTCAAAAATGAAAAGTAATCACAATTATTATACTTTATTGAATACCTATAAGCAGTGTCGTCTAAAAACACTTGTAGGGAGTAGAAAAGCTCCCCTGTGAGGACCCAAACCTTTATTATATCAAAGATATTAAAATACACAGCTCTCACTAAATCTAATTTTTGAATTATGAAAGGGATATGATCATTTTTATTAACGTACTCTTTCCAGATAATTCCATGGGAAGCTTGAAGGCTGTGAGCACTGAGCCTAAACTACTGAATGAGTTAAGTTCCCTGTCTATACCAGGCAATTTGCCAAAGTTGCCCCTTTACAAACTGTTTTAGGAATCATCTTACTAATTTTAGAGAAATTAGTAAGAAACTACTCAAAAAGCTTAATGGAACAACTCCAGGATCATCAGATCAGTAGAGCAGATTCAAGATCCATTCAGTTAGGCCTCAGGGTCCTTGGGATTCTTTCTTTCAAGAGAATTTGAGTCTTCACCGACCTCTTTAGCCTGAATTGGACCGCAACATCTAACCAACATTCATTTTCCATAACTCAATAGTAAATTAGTCATCTGCCTCAGGCCTGCCCTGTTTCATACCTGGGTTTCTAGATTTTGATAGAGTTGGCACATCTCCTAATATCATGGTAAACAGCCTTTGGGCACACAGAGCTGATCCTCCCACCCTTACACCCCGCCTTCAGCATGCGGCCGCGGGCCTTGTTACCGGGAGGGAGGACACCACTGTTAAGCACCACACCGCTTTGCTAAGTATAAATGCAAAGTTCCTAAGTGAATGTCAAGTGGAGCCCCAATTTTCTGTAAACATAATTCTGCCAAGTTAAAAGCAAAAGTTTTATTTGAAAAATTATATGTATAATAGGTGAAACTGTACAGATATAAACATGGTTCTATAAAAGCTACCAAAACAAACCACCCTGTTTGGGTGGAAGGAAGTCATCTCATTAGCCTCTAAAGAGAGAGTGCATGGCGGGATAGGAGAAAGGTGATCATTTACCTGAAAAACAGTCGTTCTCAGGCAGGTGGGAAGACATGAGTTCAAGGAGACTATGTCTGTGAAAGACTTGGGCGTAGTAAAATAGGTCGTATCTATTTTTCCTGTTAACTTTTGAGTTTGATATGATTTCAGATTCAAGGTGAAATGTCACCATAACCATACAAAGAATTCCATATGCCATTTTATCCTTTAACCAGATTAGCCAAATGCAAACATTTTACATCATCCCTCTGTCTCTTTCATTCCCTCCACCTCACTGTACACACACACGTTTCCTCCTGAGTTTGAGTTTGTGTGGACATGAGAACCTTTCGCCCTAAACACGCTTGTGCATATTTCCTAAAAGCAAGAGCATCTCTTCGATAACCTCCTTACAATGATCACAGTGAGGAAATTAATACTATACGTACCATTATCTCATTGACAAACCTTACTTGTATTTTGCCAATTGTGCCATTTAAATCCTTCATAGTAAAAGAATGTCCCAGGTCATGAGTTACCTTCAGTTATGACACTTTAATCCTAGAATAGTTTCAGTATTTCTCAGGTTTTATGACATTGATATTTTTTGAAGAGCATCCGTCAGACCAGTGGGCCTTTGTGAGCTATTTCATGATTTGACTCAAGTTTGCACTTCTGGAAAGAACCAGTGAATTGTGTCTGTCTCAATGCACCATACCAGGAGGTACATTTATGGTGAATGTTTAACTTAGATCATGAGTTAAGGTGGCAACTGCCAGTTTTTCCTACTATAAAGTTAATTATTTTTCTGTTTCTAATCAGTAAGTATCTTGTAGGGGAGAGATAAAGCCACATTTAAAATATTATTTTAAATCTCAGAAATTATAAATCAAACATTCCCCCTTTTTGTTCTCAGTGTAATATAAGCTATCTATAATCCTGAATGTTCAAGTTCAGAAAAAATTCATTGTATCTGGATCACCCATGTGTTTAAAGTCATATTAAATTAGTATATATCTATTCTATCTAAAATATGAAATTTTTCTATATATTAAAACAAAAGTTCCCTCATAAGTTAATAGCGACATGATAAAGGATAAAACATGTCTACTTTTATAAAGTCATTGTTCTTGAAACTATATTCCTATTCCTCCAACACAATTTAGATGGCAACTGATTGTAATTCAATATAAGGCAAGGAAGGTCTCATAGTATTTTCTCAGACATGTTTATCTTGAAAAAGTGTCCATTGGCACATCTTATTCTACAGCATTAAGTATAATCTCATTGTCTGCAGGAAAATTCAACACTGACTATGGGTCAGAAATGTGACCTTCTGTTGGGTACGGTAGCAAAGCATTTGCTTACAGACATGTCTATGGATGGACCTCCTTCAGAAATATTATTTAACAAAGAAATTTATAAGTTTTGCAAAGATCACTCTGTTCCATGGAGAATAGTTTGGAGTGGGAGAAGGAACAGAAACTGGGAGGCCACAGCAGGGATGCTGCAGCAATACAGAGAAGAGATGATAATAACACCAATTCAAGACATAATTTTGAGGATGAATCAATAGAAATTGGTGCTTATTTTCATGTAAGGAGCAAGAATAAGATTCAGAGAGCTGTCAAGACAATCCTCTGGATTAAATTTGAACAACGGTGTGGACAGGTTGTTATTTACGAAGAGCAGGAGACTAGGGAAGTAGGAGGAGTTCTGCACGTGTTGGTTTGAGGTGCCAAGGAGGCATCGCAGCAGACGCACTGGGGGGATTTGGGTGTACGAGTGTGGAGCACAGAGAAGAGGTCAGGCTGGAGCACTGTGCTAAGTGCCCTCATGGGCTGACATTAATCTGGTACCTTTTATTTTCAGTTACCTTACACCAAGTGGAAGTTTTTCCATACGAAGAACCATCGTGTGAGAGATGAAGTGAGCATGAACCAGGTTTATGATACAATGCAATACTACTCAGCAATTGAAAGGAATGTTACATTCAGCATATGTCCCATATGAAGTTCATATACATTATGACAAGTGAAAGAAACCAGAGCCAAAGGTTACATACTGTTCTGTTCCATCTATGACTTCCTGGAAAAGGCAAAGCTAGAGACCAAGAACAGCTCAGTGGTTGTCAACAGTGAGGAATGGGGGAAGGATTTGACAACCAAGGGGCAGCATGAGGAGACTTTTTTGAAGGAGAGGTTAATTGTTCTGAATTCTGACTGTGGCAGTGTTTACAAAGCTCCATGCATTTGTCAAAACTCACAGAACTGTACAAGTAAAAGATGAATTTTAATGGGTGCGCATTTTGAAGTGTCCATAAAAAGGATTTGAAGCGAGGGAGTATGCTTTAGAAGCACTACTCTGGCTCCAGTGTGAAGAACGGATCGGACACATCAAACACTGGAGACATGAGGTCAGTGTGGGGGCTGATAGGTTAGTCTGGTAAGACAGAACAGTGGCCCAAGCCAGGGGAGTGTCAGTGAGGATGAGGGAAGCAGATAGGTTTGAGAGACACTACGAGGTGAGAAATGAGATAATGTTCATGTTTTTAACTCTCAAGTGGACAAATAGTGAGGTCATTCACCAGGAGACAGCTGGATATGAAAAAAGGATTTTACAGGAAGGGCAGCAGATCAGTTTGGGATATGTTAAGGTCTGTGGCGTAATTTTAAGTTTCTAGGCAGATATTCACACGGTGTCATGGCTAAGGGAAAATACTTGTATTCTATCCAAGTAATGGTGTTGAAGAGAGACATGATCCACTATTTTTATATAACTGACATTTCCAGGAACCAGAAGCAGTTCATAACAAAATGCAAAATGTATTTTTTTCAGTTCGCTGAATTATTCCTCTGGGAGGCACTTCCAGTTCGGGACCAGAAGCTTTGTGTATTAATTTGTTGTCCAAGTTAAAGTGCAAAACTGATGACTAGAGTTTGCACAACAAGGGCAAGTACTTAGTTCCCTACGGCAGCTTGAGTCTCTCTCTAGCTCTTGCCCGTTATCAACTTCGCCTGGAGCAGGCTCTTCCGCCTAAAGAAAAACAGTAAGAAAGCCAAGCAGGGCATATGCTTTCAGAATTCCTTGAAAACCCTTCTCCAATAATGGGAGCTAAAGTTAATCTTTAATTTTACATCTCAAGGGCAATGAGGAAAAAACTTATCTGCCCATGCCATGTATTTCTCAGTAGGCTTAATTATGTTTATGCTACTTAATACTTAAAATGACTGGTTGGATTTTTGTTCTCATTAGTGCTGAAACAATTGATCTAGATCCTGCCCTTAAGAGCTAAAAAAAATATGACTTTTCCTTGCTATCTCCTCCAACAAAGGAAAAAATAAGACATTAAAGCAGAGGGGTTCTTGAAGCCACAGATAACAATACTTACTCCTACATTGTTTTGCGTTCATTTCATTGCTTCAATTGTAGAGACCTGATTCATCTTCAAGAACATCATGTTACTTAAAACATGTGTCTGTTGTCTCTGTAGAGTTCTTCCCTATCCTTGACACAGAGCTGGACACACATTCAAATTCAAAAAGTATCAATTGATTGTGACGTACAGTAATGAATCTTAACAGATTCTTGAGTTTGTTTTGAGTTGGTATTTAAATGCCTTTCTTTCCCCACCTTACAGTTTGCTCCATTCTTCACCCCAACCCACACACAAATCATTTTCTTTAGTCCTGTGCCTCATCTTTCCCTCCTTCTCAGGTTCCCAAAGGCAGGGGGAACCTACTATAAATGTTAGAGGATGAATTAAGTTCCTTATGGCAGGTGTTTTTAGCATGTCTGGGGGACCCAGCTGCTTCTAAGTGGGATTTAGAGTCTGCCTGAATGTGAGGAACTGGTGATTTTACTGGACCCCTTGAAGAGCTGCCCTTTGTGAGGAAGTAGGGAAAGGAGAACATAATCCAGAGGAGATGATTTTGTGTGCAGACAGGCTTATGGCCAAGGAGAGAGGTATAGTAAAAGCAGGAACAGGATGACATGAGTTGCCTAGCATAGACCTCAAAACTAGATCTGATTCCTGAAAGGAAGAAAAGTTGTGCCGTAAATTCACTTTGTAATACATTCCTGAATGATTTTATGAGTCATAGGACCTAAGCAGAGCTACTTTATGGCCAAGGTAACCAAGTTTGTACCTTGATTTAATGCCCTAACAGCTTTTTGAAACCATTATCAAAAATAATTTCAGAATATGATCCTAAGGACTCCATTCTAATTTAAGTAATTAATAACAATAATAGTAAGTGGTGGAGCAACATTTAACCTAGTAAAGACTTGGGAAGGTGAAGAGGACATTTCAAACAAAGCAGATGGACTGAGCAAAAGCTTAAGAAAGAGCTCAATGTTTGAAAGAATCTCAAGTAATTCATTACGGGTGGAGTTTGAAGTTTCAGGAAAGTGAATGGGCAATCTTGCGTCTTGTTGGCAATGTCTGAGAGCTGAGGTTCTACCTTGTGAGTTAAGGATTGCCAATGCCAGTCCAGTGGTTGTGTCTTCCTAAAGAACTGTGTGAAGGAGCGGCCTGGGGTTGCACTGGCCTCATCAGGAATGTAATGATTAGAGGAAGGGAAGAGAGTGATGGTACATGTGCCAAGTTCTGATGTTCCTGCTTTGGCAATGAGAAGCCATTGATAACTCTTTGCCCCTGGCAGATGTGGCCTCAAATATATGCATTTTTATACCACCAGAGTATGTGTATTAAATTTGGCCCATTTTTCTAGATCCTGAGAAATCACTGATTAATATATGGTGATTATGCTCACAGCATTTGTTGTGTCCCCCTGATTCTTTGAAGCATTTGACTGAGGCTGAACTGCATGCTGATTTAGCCAATAATATTGGTCACTTTTGACTCCTGAACACTGACTAGTACAAGGTTCAGCTGAAGCATAACCATCTATACTCCTTAATCTTCTCATCTCAATGTGTCTGCAGCTTAATGAATCTCTCAATGGTTGCTTTGAGACTGACCTAGCATGTCTCATTATCACCTTAAGAGCTAACTTCAGGTTCTTTGTAATTTAAGTCATATAGACTTGACTTCTCTTTTTTCATGATTTTTCTCTGGTTTTCCTGAGACTTTCAAGTCTAGGAAAGATTGCCACTTGAATATAGTCAATAATAAGCTAGCCAAATTAAAAAAGAGAGAACTTTATATTCTAGAAAGAATACCTTTAATGCTATTATACAATGCAAATGACAAGGAAAGGAGAGACCATCAATAAATATGACTTTGAGGTATACAGTATAGGTAGTGAGTTGAGCAATGGCATATTGAACCATAACAGAATTTAAAAAGAGAAGGTAAGATGAAATGACAACTGATTTAGATCAGAAATATATGTATATTAAATGTGAAATTTTAGTTTGTATTATATAATCATAAAAGTATATATTAAGAAATTGAAGCACTAGTCAAAAAAACCCCGGCACACAAAAGCCCTGCACAGCTTCACAGCTGAATTTCACCAAACACTGAGAGAGGAGCTAACTCCTATCCTTCTCAAACTATTCCAAAATAATTCAAGAAGGAAGACTCCCAAACTCTTTCTATGAGGCCAGTATTATCCTAATTCCAAAACCAGGTAAAGACACAACAAAGAAAAAAACTACAGGCCAATATCAATGATGAACATAAATGTTAAAATCCTCAACAAAATATTAGCAAACTGCATCCAGCAAAACATTAAAAAGATCATACACCATGATCAAGTGGGGTTCATCCGCATACAAAGATGGTATACTATTTGCAAATCAATAAATGTAATACACCACATAAACAAAAGGAAAGACAAAAATCTCATGATCATAACAATAGATGCTAGAAAAGCATCTGATAAGAAACAGCACCCATTTATGATAAAAGCACTCAGCAAACTGGGAGTAGGGGGAGCATAACTCAACATAATAAAGGCCATATATGAGAAACCTACAGCCAACATCATACTCAATGGGCAAAAAGTAAAAGCTTTCCCACTAAGGTCAGGAACAAGACAAGGATGTCTGCTTTCACCACTTTTATTCAACATAGTGTTGAAAGTTCTAGCCGCAGCAATCAGACAAGAAAACTAAATAATAGACATACAAATTGAAAAGGAGGAAGTAAAACTGTCATTGTTTGCAGATTATATAATAGTATTCATAGAAAACCCTATAGGCTCTACCAAAAATCTAATCAACCTAATAAGTGAATTTGACAAAACAGCAGGGTACAAAGTCAACATTCAAAATTTTAAGGCATTTTTGTACATCAACAATGAAATATCAGAAACAGAAACCACGGGAAAAAATCCCATTTACTATAGCAAGAAGAAAAATAAAGTACTTGGAATAAACTTAACCAAGGAGGTAATAGACCTATACTTGGAAAACTGCAGAACACTGAAGAAAGAAATTAGGAAGATACAAACAAATGGAAGCATATACCATATTCATGGATTGGAAGAATCAACATCATTAAAAATGTCCATACTACTCAAAGCAGTCTAGAGATTCAATGCAACCCCTATTAAAATAACAATGACATATTTCACAGATTTAGAATAAATATTTATATGGAACCAAAAATGATCCCAAATAGCCATAGTAATATTGAGAAAGAAGAACAAAGTAGGAGGGATCACAATACCTGATATCAAACTATATTACAAATCCACTGTAATCAAAACAGTCCAATACTAGCATAAGAACAGACATATATCAATGAAACAGAATAGAGAGCTCAGAAATAAACCCATGTCTCTATGGTTAATTTATATTTCACAAAGGAGTAAGAAGCATAAAATGGAGTAAACATAACCTCTTCAACAAATGGTATAGGGAGATCTGGAATGGTACATGCAAAAAATGAAATTTGACCACCATCTTACACCATGTACCAGAATAAACTCAAAATGGGATTAAATACTTAAAAAGAAGTCACGACACCATAAAAGTCCTAGAGGAAAACATAGGCAGTAAAATTTCAGATATCCCAAGCAGGAATATTTTTGTTGATAGCTCTTTGGTGAAAATGAGCTATCACAAAGGAAATAAAGGAACAAATAAATAAATGGGACTATATCACATATAAAAGTTTTTGCATGGCTAAATAAAACATTATCAAAATGAACAGGGAACTGCCATATGGGAAAACATATTTGCCAACGATACCTCAGACAAGAGTTTGATCTCCAAAATATATAAAGAACTCATGATTCAACACCAGGAAGACAAACAATTCAATTAAAAAAATGGGCAAAGGACCTGAACAGACACTTCTCCAAGGAGGAAATACAGAGGGCCCAGAGACATATGAAAAGATGCTCAATATCACTAGCCAACAGAGACACGCAAATTAAAACCACAATGAGATACCACTTCACTCAAGTCAGAATGGTCATCACTAACAAATCAACAAACAGCAGTGCTGGTAAGGATGTGGGTAAAAGGGAACTCTAACGCACTGTTGGTGGGAATGCAGACTGGTATAGCCACTGTGGAAAAACAGTATGGCATTTCCTCAAAAAACTAAAAATGGAACTGCCTTTTGACCCAGTGATTCCACTGCTGGGATTATACCCTAAGGTACAATAAGGTACAATAAGGTATTGGTGTTTTCTGAAACACCAATTCAAAAGAACCTATGCACCCCAATGTTCATAGCAGCACAATTTACAATAGCCAAGTGCTGGAAAGAGCCTAAGCCCCCCTCAGTAAATGAGTGGATCAGAAAACCTGTGGTACATTTACACAATGGAATACTACACAACAGAAAGAAAGGAGCTCCTACCTTTCTTGACAGCATGGATGGAAGTGGAGAGTCCTATGCTAAGTGAAATAAGCCAGGCAGCAAAAGACAAACACCATATGATCTCACCTATAACAGGAACCTCATGAAAAAAACAAAGAACAAAATACAACAAGAGACGTGGAAAAAAAAGAAGAAACTGACAGGGACTGGGGGTGAGGAGCATAGTGAGGAAAGAAAGGGAAGGGCCTAGTTAAAGAGCAAGTATAAATGACACATGGGAATGGACAACAGGATGGGAATTGACTGCGGGAGTGCAGCAGGCAGGGCAGGGGAAAGCCACAGTGGAAAAATTGGTACAAGTGTAATAGAACAACAATAAAAAATAAAAAATAAAATGAAATAAAATCAAAACTCATCAACCTAAAAAAAATAAAGAACTGATCAAAAGCCTATTTAGAATAAATCTCTTCACAGCAACATTATAATTAAGCTTTTAAGATTTTATTATTTAATAAATAGTTGCAAATTTTTTGATGTTTTCCCTTTCTAACCATTTAATCATTTTATAGTCCCCCACCACCTTATCTGTTTCTCTTACATTTTGGTGCACAAAATTGAATATAATATGACTGCCAAGGCTGGCAAGATTTGATACTTTGACTTTTAAATTTTCCTCCTTTCTTTGGATACACTCGCACCATCAGTAGCTTTCCAGAGTCTTGCCTTTGGGCACTGTACCTCTAGTCACAGCCAGTACCCCATTCTTCTGGGCCACCGTCCCTATATCTGCTTTCATTCTTAGGCTTTTCTCCAACAGTAGCAAGGCAGCTGCCACTGCCCGAGCATCAAATTCTCACCTGACAGTATCCCAAGAAGGAAAAAAGGGGACAATGACAAAGCATCCCTTTTTATAGTCTTATCAAGGAAGAACAACTCTCCAAGAGTGTCCCCAGATAACTTACTTTACTTCTTATTGGCCAAAAATGAGTCACATTGCTATTTCTAATTTCAGGAGAGAATGTGTAAATGAGTATCTGGCAAAATGAATGGGATTACCAAGATTAAAATAACCAATCAATATCTCATCCCTTTGATACATACACACGGATATTCCAAACAAAGAGTACTCTTATCAAGAATGGGGAGTAGAATATAAACATGATGGGTTTCTTTATTTAGAAATTTGATAGATAATACACATTATTGAAACATGAGGAAGGTGGTGAGGGGAGAGAGATGTGTTTCACATTTGGATATATAAACTTGAATGCTTGTAGTACATTGAGCTGCATGTGTCCAAGCAGACAGGGGAAATATGGAACTAGATCTTAGAAAAAAGTTGTGTGCTGGAAGAAAATGTGAGATTCATGAGTGTTTTTGATGACAATGGAAATCATGGACTTGAAATGCGACCATCTGGGAAAGTACAAGAAGAGAAAAGAGAAGAGAAACCAGTGTGAAATACCAGGATTTAAAAGATGGGAAGAGAAATTCAGATCCTAGAAAGTGAAATCAGAAAGATAAGAGGAAAACCAGGTCATTGTAATGTCATGAAAATCCAGAGAAAGTTTGAAGAAAGGACTAATAAAGAGTGTCAAATACTACGGAAAAGTCAAGTTAGATGAAGGTGGAAATTTTAAATAATAGACTTGGGCAGTTAGAACATTATTGTTTGGCAGCAGCATTTTCAATGAAATGATTAAGAGGAAGTCAAGAGTAAATGAGCACAAGGACAAGGAGAAAAATGTTTAGTAAGTTACAACACACAGACACATATACAGAAAATGTGGTTATTACTAAGGTTTTTAACCTCTTAATTTTTAAAGACTGAAAATGATAGAAATTTTAGGCACTACGATTTTTTTCTGTGTCTTTTCAGACACTCCTTAAATTCTCTATGGTATCAAATCTGTCTATGTGGACATCTGCATGTATTTAATATGAATTCTATAGTCTCCTAAATGTCATTCAACCTGGAATTTAATCTTAATTCCACCCTTACCAGCTTTTGACCTTGGACTATACAGTATGCCCTAGGTCACCCATGTAGTTTGTAAGGTAATTAGACTTTAAATTCCAGTCTGACTCCAAAACCCAAATTCTTCACCATTGAGACTTCTGGTATGAGTCAGCTCCCACTTTTATCAATGCCAGCGCAACCTTAGTTTTCCACATGAATCTATCTACCCTCCCTTTGACAGCACAGAGACAGAACACAGGAAACACGAGAAGAGATTGAATAGAGGTCCTTGGGTCAAGAATTCTGCCAAGAGGTAGGAGCAAAAGTGTCAGTCTCCATGTTCCTTAGGATGAAGGTCCATGCCTTCCTCCTACCTCACCACACCCTTTCCTGAAATCCCCAGCCAACTGTAGCTGACAAAGAGATAACCTAATATACAGAGAAGTCCTCTAGCAAAGGGCTATATGAAAGAGAACTATATAATTAGGTAGTGCCAATTATATAAATCAACCATATGCAAATTTTACAGACCTCCCTATACTCATTGTAGAAGCCTGCAAATAGCATCATCTGTAATCATAAGCAGTATGTTAATTATGTTATCATCAGAGTGAAAATGTGGGGACAAAAAAGCTTTAAATATTCATTTGAAGTCAACCACTCATACTGTAAATGGTCTTGATGTGAAATGCATGGAACTGTTTTTAATGGAAGCACAGCAAATAAATTATTACAGAGCATTTCAAAGAAAAGGGATAGCTGTCTTAAATTTCAGCTATTTTTAATAGGTTTTCCAGGGCCGTAGTCTTGTCTCTTTTGCATTTTACTTTCCCTCTTCTGCTAGTGAAGAAACAAAACTGACGGCAGCTAATGGCAGGGCTTTTGAGCCATTGCTTTGTAGGAAAGCAATTTAGGGAGGCAGACAGAGGATGGAGTCAATTTTTATGAGAAAGTTGCTCATATTTTCCTCTGATACAACTTTTCCATTCAGATGTTTTATGACAACTGAAAGTCTCTAAGGACTGACTATGCAAAGTTAAAACTGACATTTTATAAGACTTCCTCTATTAACCACTGCAATCTGACAATAAAACCATCTGCCTATAGCACGCCAACTTCACAAACTACTCAAGTACAGAAAGCCCAAGAACCTAAAAGAGCTCACTTTTATCCTGGGATACCAAATTTTGTTTTCAAACAGACTTTGTGTCTTAATTTTGTTTCACAAGCAATGAGACATTTTGCTGTCCTTTTCTCCACTACGGGCATCTAATTTTTTTTTTTTAATCTGATTGGTTTAGCATCAAGTAATGAAAGAACCATCATCAGAACTGCTGACAATGATACAGATTCTCACATTTGGTAACCTGTTGTGTTACAGTCACAACAACAAGCATTCCTGGGATTTATTGAGTTTTTATGCTAGGCGGTGTGCTTTATATACAATGTACCCTATAATGTACACAAGAAACTTATAGGGTAAGAACTATTATATTCTCTGTTTTACAGAGAAAAAAAGCCTAATGCTTAAAGCCATCAGATAAGCTTCCAAAGTCCCACAGTTATTAATGGCACTGCTGGGACTCAAATTCAGGAGGTTTGAGATCAGATTTCAATGCTCCTAGCCCTTATTACACAGAAAACAGAAGGCATCACTCACAATAGTGAATGAGAGCCCTCACCTTGTAGACCATGTCAAATGGCTAATGAGTCAATACAACGGCAAGAAAAGGGCTAGTGAATGTTTATTTAAACAATGTATATACACAACATTTAAGAGACTTATGAATATAGTCGTTTTCACTTTCATTTTTAGTATTAGAGAGCATTTTGGGAAAAACAAGAAAATTAAGTGGATGACTTTACATGAGAACTATTTTAAGGAGATGAAATCTTGGTAAGTAAAGTCTGTTCTTCTGAGCACTTAGAAGTTTTCTAATACTTTAAAAAGGAGAAGTATGTGTGCCCAACTCATCTGGTTTTTAAAAATTCAAAGGAAAAAAAGAAAAGTATGCATTTTGTTACTAATGACATGCTTTCTAATTATGACATTGTTTCCTGGACTCATCAGTCCATTCATAAGCAGGTTCATGGGCTCCTTGTTGCATAACGTATGGTTACGAAATGACCAGCAGCAGGCCCATGACTGACCCGTTGGCCTGACTGTTCCAGAACGGAACTGAATGAGATGAGAGCCATGGTCTCTGAGGTACCCAAGCTCCATCAGTCTGATTCTGATTAAATGAAGGCATTTATGAGAATGGAAATGGTTACTAGGAATGATTTTGATGAGTCAACAGATACAAAGCTCGATATTTGGTCACCCTGCTTAAGCCCACTCTCTGGTCATCTCTTGGTGCTGTTGTGGTAGGAGAGCAAGACCCTAGGTTTTGATGAGAATAGGTGTGGACAAAGGGCTTGAGCTCCATTACAGAGATAAGACGCAAATTCCTGTTGGGACCGTATTTCTTTAAATGCAAAATCACCCTAGAGCTGGATTAGTTGGCCATGATTTATGAGTTTTACTGGAGTGTGTACAAAAAGAATCCACAGAATACATATGGACATAATCAGAGTGAGCCTGGTAGAGGCTGAAGGGATGAAATTTGTATGAAAACACAAATAATAAAATAAAAAAAGAACATGGGAATTCCTGCAGAAGGAGAGACAATGAGCAGTCTAAATTGTAAACAACAGATTTGATTTCCCCGTAATAATTTTTTAATATGATACATGTGGAAATACGAATGATGAAACTAATCACGAAGCGACCTAGGCTTACAAAAACTAATAAATAGCCACATGTACTGGCTTCACATAGAAATAAGTATAACTCAGAAATTGGAAGTTTGTTTGGAATTCAACAGAACGCTAGATACCGGATTGTCTCCTCCCACTGGGTAATTGGAGTTCCTTGATTCCTGCTCCGTCATGATCAAACCTCAACTTTTCTCTCTTTGCTTTTTTTCCTGTCTGTAAGTCATTGGCTTCTGCCCTTCATTGCAAGTACTCCCTTCTGTGGGTTTGGCACTCAGCATCTCCAAGACAGAGGATCCAGTTCGTTCATTAACCAACCCACCATCCAGTAGAAAGCTCTTGCTGGGAGGAGTATTTGTGTCATAAAACTTAATGTACTTCTGGTTAGCTAGCAGGCCAGCTGTCTTTAGGTCAAATGCCTACCCCTTGTCCAATAGCCATGACCAGACTAATGGGATCAGAGCAAATAGAATGTGGTTATCCATGGTGCCGGAACATCACACTCGCCTGCAGGTCCCACCATCTCTCTGGCTGCCCCTTGGGTTCCTTTTTTCAAGTGATGGTCCTCTGCCTAGGCATTGAACATTGGATTTTCTTGAGGCTGAGCCTTAGGCCCTTTTCTATTTTCCCACTATGTTTCTCCTTCGATAATCTCCACTATGCCTATGGCTTCAGTTCACATATATGTGCCTCAAATTTCCAAATGTGTATCTCTTGCATAGATCTGTTTTTTGAGTCTCATATTTGACATCTAATTGTCAACTTAGCATTTCCACTTTTATATCCAGAGGCATCTCATTTTTGTCATGTTCTGGACTTAAATTATGCTCTCCTGCCTCAAACCCGTTTGTCTTCCAATACACCCTTTCTTCCAGTGCACGACACTACCCATTCAGTGGCAAAAGCCAAAAACAAAAGAGTTATCCTTGACCTATCCTTCTACCTCAAAGCCATTTTCAATCTACCCCATGTGTGTTGTCACTTCCAACTCATCAACATCTCTAAAGCCATCCACTTTCCTGCTCCTCGCAGCTTCCACCCTAGTTCATGCGACCATCACCACTGTCCTGGATCACTGCCCGAGCCTTCATATTGGTCCCTCTCATCTGCTCTAACCCCTTTCAATCCACTACCACCACCACAGTCACAGTGAACTTTGCAAAATGCAACTCTTATCATGTCACTCTCCTACTTAAAACCCTTCAATGATTCCCTATTGGTCTTGAATGTGAGAACAGCCAACATGATACTGAATGAGAAAAACAAAGCTGGAGAACTGACACCACCCAACTTCAAGACTTACTATAAAGCTGCAGTAATCAAGACAGCGTGGTACCAGTGAAAGAAGAGACAAATCAGGTGAACAGAATAGCAAGCCCACATAAATATAGTCAATGGATCCTTAACAAAAAGAGCAATGGCAATGTAATGAAGCAGAACTTATCTTTTCAACAAGTGGTACTAGAACAACTGGACATCTACATGTAAAAGAATAAATAAATAAATCTAAACAAAGACCAGATACACTTCACAAGAGTTAACTCGAAATTGATTACAGACCTAAATGTACACTGTAAAAATATAAAACCCTTAGAAGGTAACACAGGAGAAAGCAGTAGGTGACCTTGGATATGGTGATGACATTTTAGATGTAACACCAAAGGCACAAACCATGAAAGAAGTAATCAATAAGCTAGAAATGAGCTGTCAAACTATGAAACAACATGGAGGAATCTGAATGTATATTCTTGACTAAAAGAAGCTTAACTGAAAAGGCTACATACTGTGTGATTCCATCTACATGACATTCTGGAGAAGGCAAAATATGAAGTAAAAAGATCAGTAGTCCCAGGTGTTGGCACAGTGGGGAGGGATAAATAGGCAGGACACAGACAATATTTGGGGTAGTGAAAATATACTCTATATACTATAATGATAAATACATATTATCATATATGTGCCCAAATCCATGGAATGCACAATACCAGTAGTGAACCCCAATGTAAACTATGGACTTTGGGTGTTTATGATGTGTCAATACAGGTTTATCAATTATGACAAATATACCACTCTAGAAGTGTATATTGATAATGGAGAAGGATATGCAAATGGGAGTATGGTATAAACGGAAAATCTCTGTATCTCTCAGTTTTGCTGTGGACCTAAAACTGCTCTTAAAAAATTAAGTCTTTAAAATAAACCTGCCCTGGCTGGTGTGGCTCAGTGGATTGGGTGTCGGCTTGCAAACCAAAGGGTCTCTGGTTCAATTCCCAGTCAGGGCACATGCCTGGGCTGTGGGCCAGGTCCCCAGTAGGGAGTGCTCGAGAGGCAACCACACACTGATATTTCTCTCCCTCTCTCTCTCCCTTCGCCTCTCTAAAAATAAATAAATAAAATCTTAAAAAAAAAATCAGTATCTCAAAGGAGTAGTCAGCTGATCATGTAAATATAAGATAAAAAAAACTAGCCCTGGCTGGTGTAGCTCAGTGGATTGAGTGCGGGCTGGGAACCAAGCAGTCCTGGTTCAATTCCCAGTCAGGGCACAAGCCTGGGTTGCGGGCCAGGTCCCCATGAGGGCCATGTGAGAGGCAACCATACATTGCTGTTTCTCTCCCTCTCTTTCTCCCTCCCTTCCCCTCTCTCTCTAAAAATAAATAAAAATAAAATCTTTAAAAAAAAAAATTAAAAAAACTATAAATGGCAAAAAAACATAGTCTCACTAGTAATTATTTTTAATCTGCAAAATTAAAAAATGGGAAATAATTGTGCCCTCTTATACTGAAAGATATTTAAAAGAATAAGAATACCCAGTATTGGCATAAGTGTTGCAGAAATGGGCCTCTCGAGAACTCTCAACAGTAATGGAAATAAATTGATCTAATAATTCTGGTAAGCCATATGATAATATATGTGTCAAAATTGTAAGACATATGCCATTTGACCTAGAAATTTAATTTGAGAAAGTAATCGAAAAAGTATAAAAAAGTATTAGGAATAAGGATGCTAATTTCAGCATTGTTTACAACAGTAAAAATTCTAAAACAATCTGAAGTTACAATAATAGACAAGTTAAATAAATATGTAATTATGGTAAAACTACTCTGTGAAAAACTCTGTAACCCTAACTTTCCTAATGTTGATGTATAGTTAGTGACATAAAAGATGTCTGTGGTTTATTTGGTAAAATGCATATTACAGAATAATATTTTCCATATATCATATCTGTCTATAAGTGATTATATTGTGTCAAAATCTCAAGAGTATTTTTCCAAAGCATTAATTAACAGTGGAAATTTGGGGTTAATGGGATTATGAGTGATTTCACTTTTGTTTCTTTCTAAACTATTTAAATTTTTAAATATTATTACTTTTACAATAAAGCTAAAAAAGCATAATATACGCTCAGTTAACAGTTTTTAAAAGCACAGAGATGTCACACTTGTACTTACATGAAAGCTATATTCTCCTACTTCAGTTCTCTAGTTTTCTCAAAACTGAACATTTCTGTGCTCGAGTTGACTTCCCTTTCCAAGAATAGTAATGACAAGTCTACCATGCCATCTAGTGTTAAGAACTTGTGATGTCTGAGAAAGATTTGCAACTCAAAGAATTTTAAGTATTTCAATGTACAATTCTGTAGGTAATTTGAGCCAAACAAGTACTTTTTTAAAAAAGAAAACGGATTTATCGTGAGTGTATAGTCAGGTCTAAGTCCAAGTTGCAAGTTTGCAGCTATATCCTTGTAATTAAGGTTGTTAAATATTTAAACTGGAAAAGGCGAGAGTGAATCTCTGCCCTCGCCTTCATCCTTCATCCCTGCCAACCTCCCTCCCACACACTCACTTATCACTACTAGCATCACCACCGTCACCTACAAAAGTTGAGGATCAACCAGTTTCTTTAAAAAGGTTACAAAAGCAGAGATTTTATTTGCAGATATACCCAGAATCTACTTAATTTTGCTGTAAGGATAGAAAACAAACAAAAAGATAAATAGCAAGATTAGTGTCCTCTATGTTATGGATACCAATTATTACTCCAAGGAAGTTGATGTTGTATTGGCAGCTCGGCCCCAGGCTCATCTGGGAATAACTTAATCAATAAGACTCCGAGTAGAGCCTTACGTCATCGGGCAAAAATGTTTTTGAGTACCTACACTCCAGACTGTGTTAAGTGTCAGGGAACTATTCCAGGTGTGAGGAAACAATACTCTAAAAATACAAAATCTCTGCTATCAGGGAACTTACAGACTTGTAATTTTTTAATTCAATGAGACTATTTTCTATTTGAGACCATGTGCCAAGAACCTTAAAATTTTTCTACTCTATGACAGATATTTTTGATTTCTGGGAGTTTTCATTAAAAAAATACAATAAACTCATCTCTGTAATAAATACGTAATAGTGACAAGTTAGACACGACCTAAATGACCAAAAATAGAAGGTTGGTTATGAACCACTCATGCAATGGAATACTATACAGTCATTTAAAATGATGTAGCAAAAGATTTTTTTAATTTTTTATTGCGTTTTCTTCCATTACCATTTGTCCCTCTTCTCCCTGCTCCTTCCCACCCCCACAATCACCACACTGTTGTCCGTGCCCATGAGTCCTTTTTCCTTTTCGCTCAATCCCTCCACTCCCTTTTGCAAAATCTATAATGTCAAATTAATAGGAAATTCTTTTGACAATTCTAATTGCTTCTAGAAAGATCATGTGTTACATTTTAATGTAGAATATTGTCTATACAACCAAAAATTCAATATTTCATAGTGAATGTATCTAAAAACCAAAAGATCTACTGCTCTCCTATATAATAGCTTATAACCTACTGGGAAATTATCTTTATAAACATTTTTGTTTCATTTTCATGCCTTAAATGTAGAGTGAGTTTGACCAATCCTATAAAGTTGGCTTCCTTCCTGTGAAACCCATTGCACATCATTTCACCTTAGGGTAAATTGCTACCCTGTTAAGAAACTACCGTATTTAAAAAGATCAACATTTCAACAATGTGAGTATTCCTTTAAGGGAAAAGATATGCATTATTCCTTCAAACGATCTCAATAAGTCCAAAAGAAAAATTAACTTATTATTGGGTGATCAGTGTGAATATTAACTGCATCAGTTTAATAAATCCTGGTTCTACTGGAGTCCATAATATGTACTTATTAACCTAGACCTGCTAAAGACAATGAAAACAACATTTCTGGAGCATTTAATTGCAGAATGAAAAATAAAAAATCTAAATTGAAATGCTAGGAGAAAAATGCAGAGACATAACTACTACTTAAAAAAGAATTCAATAGTCTAAAAGTCTGCACTGTAAAGTCTGAGTTTAAATAATGTTGAAAAATTTATAATAAAAATTGTTTTAATTCCTTTAAATATTAATTTATACTATCCATAATACTTACTTAATTATGAAATATATAATTTTAAATCTGTTTTAAGTATATTAATATAATATATAAATATGTGCATAATGTATTAATATATCTAAGTATATTGCATTATACCTATGATGGAATATTATTCAGTCTTAAAAAAGAAGAAAATTCTGCCATTTGCAACCACATGGATATGCCTGGAGAACGTTATGCAGTATAATCAGCCAGAGAGAAAAAGACAAATACTGCTTGGCTGCTGAAGGCCATCACTTACATGTGGAATCTTAAAAAAATAATTCAAAATCACAGAAGCGGAGAGCGGAATAGCGGTTGCCAGGGTTGGCTGCATAGGAGAGACTGGTAAAAGGGTACAAATTCTCGGTTACAAAATTAATGAGGTGTCAGGATCTAATGCATCCTATGAGGATTATTGTTGATAATATTGTATTATACAATGGAAATTTCCTAAGAAAACAGAACTTAAGTGTTTTCACAAAAAAAGAGGGTACATACGTCAGCTGATGACTGTGTTAATTAACTCAATGGTGGAAAACTTTTCACAATGTATATACATATCAAATCCTTACACTGTCTCCTTTAAATGTATTACAGTTTTGTCAATTATAACTCAATAAATGTGAAAAAAAGTTAGAGTTAAATATTGCTAAGACTTATTCAACTTCTCTGTGGAGAACCATTTTAAATCTCAGTTTTAAAATAATATTTAATCTTAAAATATGTATTGCTAATTAACTAATAATGATTAATTTGAGAAGAAATGACAGTCTATTTTAAAGTTTCTATCAAAAGTTGTGAGGTAAGTTGAGACAGTCACAGAGAAAAAAAAATGATTGAACCCACATTTTTGGTAGATTTTCCTAAGAAAACATCCAAAATATTTTTAAAGTTTCATTATAAGCCATATAAAAATACTTTCCCAGGCCACAAATAACCTTTTGTGGAAGACTTGAAGCTACCCATTAAGAAAATTCTAGTTGCAGATAACAGTCTCCAAAAACCCTGCAAAGACAATGACAACGTAAAAAGTTGGTGGCGCCCTGGCTGGTGTAGCTCAGAGGACTAAGCGCTGGCCTTTGAACCGGAAGGATCCTGGCCAGGGCCCCAGCCTGGGGCATGTGAGAGGCATCTCACACAGCACTGTTTCTCTCCCTCGCTCCCTGCCTCCGTTCCCCTCTCTCTAAAAATAAACAAATCTTTTTTTAAAAGTAGGTGGCTTTGTTATTCAGTATAATAACAACAGCAAAGTTTTTATACTTTGAAATATAATTTTACAAAAATGTAAGAGAGAACAGTGTGAGAGAACAGAGGTGCTGCTACCTCAAGAATTCAAAACAGCTCTGTCAACACACGAAAGTGCACACGAGACGGCCCTTTGCTGCAATACCACACGTGTTATATTATTTCTCGCTACCAAGATGGAATAAATAGTTACCTCTGTTCATGACTCTGCCTATCAAGATATCTTCTAGTTTTTAACTTTAAAAAAAATCACTATTAGCAAACTGAAAAGAACTTGATAGAGATTTCCAGAAAAGTAGAGGAATCTAAATTATGGATTATTTTCTGTTGCTACTATTTGAGAATTAAGCCCACTTTTTTTTTAAAGTATCCATTTTCCTAAGTTTTTTAGAGGGATTAATAAAATACAAAACATGTTAGCTATACCATTAAAAAAACTGTTAAAAAGGAAAATAAAAGGTGAAAAATATGAACGGACAATTCACACAGAGAAAAAAATGCAATCGACAAAATATCAATCAATTTTAGCCTCATTCATAATTAGAAAAACATGATTCTAACCAAGTGTTTGCACACCAAGAGGCAAACATTTCAGCTATATAATAGATAGGGTAGGAAACCGGTACTCTCATACACTACTGATAGGAATTTACAATTAGAGGAATCATTTTGGATGACAAATTCTTGGATCTGGTAATTCCACGATATTAGAAATTTCCTTTTGGGAATATCTACAAAACTATTCCAGGGTATATATGTGTAAGAATATTTACTGAAGCACTGCATGTGCCAGGCAAACTAGCAATATCCTGAAAGCTCCATGAGAGGGAACTGGCTATCCAGGCTAGTGTCCGTCCAACCAATGTACTAGTTGATGGCCATGTAGTTGATGTCCCTGGGAAAAGTCAGCCTTTTAGGGGACCTAGGCCACTTCAAACAAGGGCCTACTTTATAACAAGTCTTTCTTACTTTGGTCAACAGGCTGCCCCAATATTAGTGAGTCTTTTGGAAGAAAATGAAATTCAGGTGGAAGTCAGTGATAATTCATTCATTTAAATACCCCTGCAAATGGTGTACTCAAAATGTCCTCTTACAGAACTAAACATGTAAAGATAGTTGGTTAATTGTTCTAAGGTCAGGAAGGTGAAAAAAGGATGAGGAATCTCCAATCATATACTTGGGATTACTTTTTCTATTTCATCTGAATAGAGAGAAATTGAGAAAAATCAAACAGTACTGGAGGTAGGTTTGCCATTGCTTTATTTAAAAAAGAGCCATAATTGTTAATCCCCTTGGTCAAAATAAACTCTCTCTTGGTTGGTAGGTCACTACTTCTGATTCAATTGAGGTGACAGTGATGGTAAAAATATATCCAGAGGAGCTGCTTCCTGGAAGACGTAGTCTGTGTCTATGTGTTTCTAACATAACTGTTAAATTTATCTTTGAAACTGAGTAGGTTTAATTCAAAATAGACAAGACTAAGAGACCAATTGTGAAGTTTTCTTTTTAGACTCAATTTGGGACTCCCCTGGTCCCAGTTCCTTTGAACTTCAATCTTCACTCCCAGGATCCACATCCATCCATTTTCCATACGCAACATGGCACCCCGGACATAGGACTTTCAGTATGAAAACCAGGATAAGTCCAGGCAAACCAGGAGAGTTGGTCACACCCCCTGCTTAATGTTCACTGAGGAAAAGGCTGGGGGTAATGTGGCCACAGACAAGGGTCTGCTCCCCAGGAAGCCGGATGCACTTAGGTTGGTCTCATTGCTGAGAACTGGGTAGACCTGCAGTGAAAAGCTTCAATCAGAAAATTAAAAAAAACTGCCTGGCTCCCCTATGGTTTCCTGATTCCGGATTCCAGTGGTTAACAAGGACCAGCTGCGATCTATACTTTCAGTTACATAAAATACTCTTGTATAACAAATTGCTTGGGTTTTACTAATTTATTTATTGTTTTGGTTTAAATTAGTGGTGGTAGGTTTCCATTACTCAGACACAAAATAACTTGATTAATATAATATCCATCACCAGCGCTATCCAAACAATTAAAACCTTTTTTTAATCTCATGCCCTACTCTTGGTGGGTCAGTAGTATCGTATTTGAGCACCAAAGGGAGAATTATTAATAGTTTCTGGAGCAGTAGCAAGGTCTATCCATTAATGCTTCAGAAGGCAGAGCACTAATGGAAAAGCGCTGCCTAGTTTCCAATTTTCTTTGTTAATGAGCACATTTCATTCTCAGGCCAACAATGACTCGTTCAGATTCCCTGGTGCCGGGAAAGTTCTAATCTAAGTGCTATCTTGGTCAGCTTTGAAATCACACTGCAGAGGATGGCTTAGACGTCCAGGGTTGAAAACAGATTTGGAAACTAAAACTACAAAAAAATAAAATGTTTAAAAAGTACTCTCCGCTGAAGTCTCAAATCCAAGTTACAGTGACATCTGATGTGAGATAAGATGATGATGATTTATGAAAATGTCAAGTCTGCCTGAGCCCTGCGTGCCTCATACCCAAGAGGGATAAGGAAAGTTCTCACCTTTGTCCCTGTCCCCTGCTTTGGACTGGTGAGTCACCTGCTTTGGTCTTTCCCGTGAGGTCTGAGGATAGAGGAGCAGGAGTCACAAGAACACAAAGAGAAGACCCAAAGTGGCTGTGAGCACTGCCCCCTTACTGGAACAATAAGGTAATGAAAGCAACACAGTTTTGCAGTAATGATCGGTCACGAGTCTCACCACTTTTCATCACTTTCCCAATACCAACCTAGTTTACACCACTAACAAGCCTAACTTTTATAGCCATGTGCCTCCTAACGAGTCCCCCATTTTCTCTTTGGTCTCTCTAAAGTCAGCTCCTCGCCAATTGCCTGAATATGATTGTTGAAACCAGAAGTCAGACTGCGTCACTCTATGCTAAAAACGTTCTTGCTTCCCCATCATACTCAGAATAAAACCCAAACCCCTTACAGTAGTTTATAAAGCTCTATGTGCTCTGGCCCTGCCTCTCTCCCCCAACCTCGTCTCTGACCACTTTCCTCTTGGCTCGTTCTGCTTTGACACCAGCTTTGCCTGGACTTGAACACACTCTGCTTATTCTCTTTAGGACCTTTGCAGGAGCTGTCTCTTCTGCCTGAAGTGCTCTTACTCCAAATCTTCACAAAGATCTTCAGAGAGGTCTCAACTCAGCTGTCACTTCCTCAGAGAGAACTTTCCTGCCCTCCTGTCTAAAACAGCACATGGGCCTCACCCAGTCACTCTATTCCCCTTACACTTATATTTTGATATATAGCATGTTTTCTGACTACTTATACATATACATGTGCATATGTACCATCTATCTCACACACACACACACACACATGTGCACACACACTCTTGGTCTGACAAAATCAGTCACTATTCTAGGTCATAGGGAAAAAGCAGAGTGTCAAAAAGATTTCTGTTTGAATTTGAGTTTTTGGTGACATTGTCTGTTTCTTTCACTAGAATATAAAGTCCATGAGGGCAAAACCTTGTCTTCTCAAATACTGCTGTATCCCCAGTTCCTGGCACATGGTGAGTCAGTAAGTCAGTGGGTAAGTGAGTGAATGGATGAATGGGGCAAGAAAGAAAGCAGGCATAGGTTTAATTCCCAGCTCTCCCACTTCCAGGCTGTTACCTTTAGCAATTGCCTAATTCCCTGAATCCTAGTTTCGTTCATCTCTAAAGCGAGCATGTTTAACACCTCCTCCAAAAGTTGTCATGAGGAATAATTGAGATAATTTATGTAAATCTGATAGAGAGGAGGCTAGAGCTTAGTAAGTATTCAACGAAGTTTCTTTTCCCCTCAGTCATTCCTCCACCTTCCCAGGGATACCTAAAAAAGTGTAAAGGGGGGCTTTACAAGTCAGCAGGGAAGCCACTGGGTTATGTGCCATGAATTCACAAGTCCACTCGAGCGCTGAAATCCTACCATGTATTCAATTAGAGTTCTCTGTCTCTATGTAATCCTTAAGATGCAAATACTCCTGGAAGGAAATATTTATAGTCCTCTTTGTCTTTTAAAAAATCACTTTCAATGACATTTTCTCTATGACTAAAAGTCCTATGACAGACATAGAAATCAAACACCAACAATGCCAAAGATCAGCTTCACAGATGTCAGAGAGTTTGTTTAATCTAAAATCATAGCTTGAAATCAGAGTCAGAGCTAAGCCATCAGAGAGGAAACAACTGGTTCCGGAAGAGGAATGACTTGGGAGATTTGTCTTCAGCGTGGGTATCACTCACCGTTGGCAGGCGTGTTGCTGCCAGACCAGTGGGTGCTCCTGGGGGAAAACTCCCGAGGGGCTGAGCCAGAAGCAACCTGTGCACTGTCTCACTGGCGAGAGGAACGATCATGTTAAATTAAGCTACTGACGTGATGATTCACAAAGACCTTAAGATTTCTTCATGGTTTAGCTAAGATAGCCCTAGCCCCACTATGACTCAACCTTTATACCTATGCCTTTCATTCTTCTTTTACCCCCAGAGGTAGAAGGGAGAGAAACTGGCCACAATCAGCTGCTCTCTTCTCCTTTCCACCATCCCTTCCACAAGGATGCACAGAAATGCGCTCATCTAAGCTGCTCGTCATACCCACACAGCCTCTGACGTAGTCTGAGTCTCTGATGCAGGTACCCTCTCGTTTATCAGCTCTTTGCTGACGCTGAAACACCTCAACCTCCCTGTCTCTCCTGGACTCATAGAGTCCATAGCTCAAAAACACCGGGGCTCCCTGGATCACAGAGAATGTAGAATCAGGAAAAGGTCCCTGGAAGCCTATTAGCTTGTCGATCTGTAACATGGGAGAATTTCAAAGACTTTCCTTTTATTCATTTAATCTTCCTCACTGATATGCTTCCCTTCCTCACCTCCATCTGCCAGCCCCAGCCCAGACAAGCTTTAGAAGTTTAAAGCCCTTTTGAGAATAAATAAAATTATATCCTTTTATAAAATGTATTCTCTCCTACTAAAAAATATAGGCCAACATGTATTTTTAAGAGCCCATCATACCCACGTGTTTGCAATTATGGGTAGATTTTTGCTAATCAACCTGGTTTGGCTGAGATATTGTAGCTTTTGTTTCCTCACACATTCCCTAGTGCAGTTTTGAATCCACATTCCTAAAGTGAATGGCTCTTGATTCAATAAACAGACATAAATATGACTGATCTTTAGATAAACATAAACTATTATTTTTAGAGAGAGTAGCGCTCATGTTTCACACACCCACACCTGAAGTCCAGCCAAAACTATCTTCTTCCTTACAGAAATCAGTGCTAATACTTCTTAGAGAAAGAATTCTCAATCAGGGAGGGAGGAATGACCTAAAATCACATCAGTGTCCTAAATTCTGTACTAGTAATTTTAGAGCCATAATTTTAGAGTATGAGATTGCACTGTGGAGCTAATAATACTACTAAAACTTGTTGCTATCTTTTCTAAGCCTAGATCAAAGGTTTTATAAGCAAAGAACATCAGAGCTCTAAAAAAAAGGAATCATTACTATGCCATTTGCAGGACAACCCCAATTAATCTTCTGTTTTTAGGGGCCACCTTGACCTCTCTATATACTGAAGGAAGAAGTGGCAACAAACAACGAAGTCTTATTTAATCAGCTTACTTCAATGCTTTACAGTATGATTTTCAAGGAAAAAGTACCTGACCTGTAGCTTAACATTTTATAAAGATCTCCCCTGTTATTTAGACTTTGCTGATGATTAAGAGGAGGAGGAAAACATCAGACAGTTTCTGGGGTCATTGTTCATTTAGAGTTCTTCCTGGGGACTCTTATGATTCATTAGAGACCACTAACTATGCTCCATGCTTTGTCTTCTCCTGTTTTGATTAATGTTTTAAACTATTGGGTAATTGCTAGAGACCAAGTACTTTGCTAGGATCTGACAGTAAAAAAGTTGACTCCATTCCTATTTTCAAGACAATAGCTCAGTGTGAATGCTCACTTGTCCCTGGTAAGCGCCCCTACTTAGAATAATGAAGTTATCCTTCCTTGTTTCTGGAAGCCTCAATTCTTTTTTCACTTTCAGTGCTTTGCTCTCTCCCAAGATTCTGCTGTACAATAGCGCTTCAAAAATAACTCACATTGATGTGAATAAATAATACAATTATATATGTAAGTATTGGCTTTTAAGATACAATACTTTTTAAAGGGGATGGGAAAGGATAACTTTTATCTCAATATAGGAAGCCCCCAGCCATGAAGTATCATGCTATCAGGCATCTTAGCTACCTAGTGTCTCGTGTTTCTTTTTGTCACAGAAACAGAAATATACTAACATCATCAATAAAAAGTAGAGTTAATGATGAGAGTACAGGTATTCCATGGACCAGGACAGAAACTGAGAATAGAAAGTGTTCGGTGGCATTAACTGGAAACCAGAGTGATCAAAGAGCGTTATTACTCTCCATGTCTTCCTTTCTCTTCAGGCACTATAAGATTTCTAACTTCTGTTCCTTTCTCTGAGTTTGGTCCACCTTTCTTTCTCAACCAGTGCCTTCTCCTGCTAAATCTTGCACATGGCTCAGCGTGGACAGCAGCCCCAACTCTATATCAGAGTTTCAGCCCTCTACCAACCGGTATCGGTCCTAGTTCCTCAGTTCAAATATGAGGAAGGAAAGTAGGGAGAGAGGTTACGAATCAGATTCTGATTGGTCCAGTTCATCTTTTTAAAGCTAAGCCATCACATTTGCTGACAAATCAGTACACAGGCAGGTACTGGGTAAGGTATTCACTCCTGGCACAATTATTTGGGTCCAGAGAGTGTCAAAATCCCAGAGTATATAGGGCTGTCAACATGGGGTCCAGATAAGGCAGAATGTTCAAAACGACTGTGGATAGGGGCAGCAATGAAACTTTTTTAGTGGACCTGGCCTCTGTATACTTACCATGAAATATCTGTAGATTTTATGATCAGCCCCTTCTCTCTTCCTCCTCTTAGTTCAATCCATTTCACTTTCTGCTTGCCTCCCACAACATGTTTATTCTCTTTCACTTTAAGCCCTCAATATTCAGAACCCACTTAGTATTGAAACAAAATAAAATCCACATGGATCGTCCAGTGACTATGATTGCCCACTTCTACATCAATCATGATAAGAGGGTGCTCAGACAATTTCCATCTGCCATGGCACACCGTGACCAAGACGCTGAGTACCATAGAGACAAAAGGGCAAAGAGGATGGAATGCTCATAAACACCCTTCACAATGAATCCAGTGAGGAGCCAAGGGGCCTCTACACTGCCCTCTTTTCAACTCATAAGATCGGGCTGGCCTCAGCTCATAAAAATATAATTTGGTTTCTTTTCTACACCTACCTGGTCTCTTTAAAATCTCCATCTCCCTTTGTCTTCCTCTCCCTCTGCCTCTCCCTCCTCCCAGTACTTTAGCCCTAATCTTGGCTATTGACCAAAAAATACTTGTCAACTTTTACACAATAGGCAGTGTTCCAAGAAACTGCTATGGAAGATAGAAACAAAAATCTTCCCTGATTTAAAATCCCCTTATAAAATACTCCACTATCCCACAAATTCAACTATCCTGGGCAACCTTTTGATGAATAGGAACCTATTGCATATTAGAGAAATGGTGAACAAGAGTAGGGGTATTATTCAACTAAATCTGCTGTCTCTATTATTGGGTTTGTGATTGACTGATCTCGTGACTTCTGACAAATTGTTCAACCCTGGTGGGACTCAGTTTCCTCAAAAGTTAAGTGCTGAGTTAGAAGCCTAAGCAAACCCTCTTGGTTTCCAGGAGTCATTATCTCCCCTCCTTCCTTACTTGGAGAGCTTATTTCCCAGTGTAGAAGCTAAAATTGACCATTCTCACTTCTCCAGCCCCCTATGCCGCTAGCACATGGGCCCCTACCAGTCTTGGCCTATGGCAACTGCCTCAAGCCTCAGGGAAATGCTTTCCTCACTCCTGAAAATAAGTTTCCTTCCTACATCCTTTTGGAGCTGTGGTGACCATCACGCAACCGTGACACAGAAGGAAGCTAAGAGGATTCTATAGAATCTGACCAAGAAACCTACCACTTTTAAGCTATTGAAGTACCAACCCTAGAAGTCATTAAACAATTTTTCATTCTATAATCTATTTTTATTTTAGTAGTCCATCATTGGTAGTCAAAAACTTCCTTATTGAATAAATGTCATTATCTATCTCTAAGATTTCTTCCAGCTTTAAGAATATATGATCTAATAAGAAGAAAAAAAAGAAGTTGTTCCCTTGATAAATAAATTGCAAATCTTGATTTGAAGGATCCATAGTTAAGAGACTTCAAAAAAGAGGTGCTCCAGTAAGTCAGACTTACAATTAGTGAGAGTAGAGAGCTTCTGATACTGTGTGACTTGAAAACACAGAGAAGAACCTCCCCCAAACATCTCCCACTGCTTTTATGCTTGATGAGGAAAAACAGTGTCTATAGTACATATCTGTAATATTTGGACTGCCCATCATTTAAACAACCTTCCTATTTAAGGAATCTGCTTCCCACTTTAGAGGTTGAAAGCAGATTTGCCCTCTTTCTATCCTTGGCAACCAGAGTAAGTCCTGACCAGCTGAATGCTCCTCCACAGGATTTGAAATCTTGGGGAACGGAGATGAGGGACACTAAGGACACTCTGAAGCTATTGGTAGCAGAATCCTTGACCTTGACAGGGCAGTGGAGATATCACCAGTGGTTGCTCCCCATTCAGACTGCTTCTGAGTTACAAACTTGCATAATAATTCCTGATGCCCCCTCTACCTTGGTGCTGCCTTTGTTTGGAGCCTGTTTCTCCCGCCTTCCAAAAGCTCGTGGGAGCTATCCCCAACATATTTTGAATAAGTTGTTTTCTGGTTTTGGTTCATCAGAGCCTGTTTTTGTTTATTACACTCACAAAACCTAACTGACACAAAGTCAAAGTCATTAATGTGAAGAAGTGTATTCCCCAAAGTCTAGATTTAAAATTTGGAAGAACAGCAACCCCAAGCATCTCCACTGAGGGTGAACCTCCTGAGAACAGCCTCTCCCGAAGATTTTCAAACAAGTGGGCATTCAGGACATCGGCAAACACCTTCATTTCTCACTTCCATCCTTCAGGGAGAGCCACGAGTGCCCTTTGGAAGTGTTTCTCACAGACACTTAGAGAGATGCATGTTTGAGAAACAACACTGAGTAGAATATGACTTTTATTAAAAGTAACACTTACAAAATTGGCTGGAAAGAATGAGACCTACAAATTTCCACTTGTGTGGAGTTGTTTCCCTATCCTCCAAAGACAGACTTCCTGCCACAGTTATAAAAACAACTAACAAAATTAAAATAAATAAAATTAAAGGACAACATAAATGAGAGCAATATCAAAACAAAGATAATATGTTCACTGTTGCTTAAAACCACACATAAAATGAATGAAATAAGAGGAAAAATACTGTTAAAAAGAAAACAGGAATCAGTAATGTTAAATAATAATACAGTGAAAAATACAAGATTCAAAGAGATAAAGAATAAAAAGAAATCAAAAGATCCAACTGAAATGGCAGGAAAATTTCAGATATTCCACGCAGCAATATTTTTACCAATATTCCCCCTAGAAGCAAGGGATATAAAGGGAAGAGTAAACAAATGGGACTACATTAAATTAAAAGTCTTCTGCATGGCTAAAGAAAACATCAGCAAAATGAAAAGGGAACCAATCATATGGGAAAATATATTTGCCAATGATACCTCAAACAAGGGTTTGATCTCCAAAATATATAAAGAACTCACACAACTCCAGGAAGACAAACAATCCAATTAAAAAATGGGCAAAGGACCTGAACAGACACTTCTCCAAGGAGGAAATACAGGGGACCCCAGAGACATATGAAAAGATGCTCAGCATCACTAGCCATCAGAGAGACGCAAATTAAAACCACAATGAGATACCACTTCACACCAGTGAGAATGGCCATCATAACCAAATCAACAAACAAGTGCTGGCAAGATCGTGGAGAAAAGGGAACCCTAGTGCACTATTGGTGGGAATGCAGACTGGTGCAGCCACTGTGGAAAACAGTATGGAATTTCTTCAAAAAACTGAAAATGGAACTGCCTTTTGACCCAGTGATTCCACTGCTGGGATTATGCCCTAAGAATCCTTAAACACCAAATTCAAAAGAATGTATGCACCCCAATATTCATAGCAGCAACATTTACAATAGCCAAGTGCTGGAAACAGCCTAAGTACCCATCAGTAAATGAGTAGATGAGAAAACTGTGGTACATTTACATGATGGAATACTACACAGCAGAAGGAAAGAAGGAACTCCAACTCTGAGACAGCATGGATGGACCTGGAGAGCATTATGTTAAGTGAAGTAAGCCAGGCGATGAAAGATAAATACCATATGATCTCACCTATAAGTCGAACCTATTCAACAAGTCCAACAAGCAAGCAAAACTGAACCAGAGACTTGGAAATAAAGAACAAACTGACAGTGACCAGAGGGGAGGAGGGAGGGAAATAACAAGGGAAAGAAGGAGAAGGTTCAAGTCAAGGAACATGTATAAAGGACCCATGGACAAAGACAACGTGGGTAGGGGGAGGATTGAATGTGGGAGGTGGGGGGATGGGTAGGGCAGGGGAGAGTAATGGAAAAATGGAGACAACTGTAACTGAACAACAATAAAAAAAAGAAATGAATAATGAAAATAAAAAGAAAGTCACAAATAAAAATTGAAAAGGTAATATGAATCCAAAAAGAAACACTATTTTGAAAAACTCTAATTCAAAATAAGAAAGTCTCCTCACTACTGCAAAGTTCTAAATGGTATGTCTACGTGTGCATATGTGTTTTAAATAAATTTCCACTCTCAGTAAAGATAAGGAAAGCATGAACAACTGAAGCAGACAGCAACAATCAAACCAGCCATAAATGGAGGACAAAAGGACAGAGAGCAAAGCAAAGATGATCTACAACCTCCCGTGATAATTATTTTTTCAGCCTTGCCCAATTAAAATGACACGCTGTCTCAGAAAACATACGCTCAACAATTTAGCAAGCATATAACTGTCTTAATGTTTGCTTTGGTTGTCTTGGGTAACCAAACACCCTTTAGCGAGTCCCTCCCCTATGCATGTCACTATGAAGCCAAGCACTTTCCTATTAGTTATCTTATTTCATTCTCTCAACAACTCTAGTGAAGTTCAGTGATTCTCAAACACTATCCATACACTGTGTTAGTTCCCGATGGCTTCTGGAATAAGTTATCACAAACTTACTGGCTCAAAAATAATACAAATCTATTCTTAGAGTTTTGGAGACCAGAAATCCAAAATGAGTCTTACAAGGATAAAATCGAGGTGTTGAGGCAGGCTGGTTCTTTCCGGAGACTCTAGGGGAGAATCCATTTCCTTGCCATTACAGATTCTGGAAGAAATTTAAAAACATCCCCCCAAAAGCAAGACTTTTCTCCCACTGGCCTTGAGAAGAGTGGTTGACAGAGAGCCTGCAGAGCAGGAGCTGTGAGAGGCCCTCGCTGGCTAGGGAGGACAAGTGGACGAGAACCACAGAGACACCCACACACTCTACCCCACCTGTGACCCCATGGAAATCATAAAATGCAAATTGAACCTGGGTTATGTTTTTCTGGACTCGGGTGTGCAGGGCCAGTTATTAGTAAGGATGTCTAATAATGAGCTGAGTCCTCATCCTAGCCACAGGCAAACGTAGACTCTGAGTGAACATGAGTGGGGTTGAAGGCCTGAAGGAGGTTTAGTGGGAGGACAAAATCAACTCCACATAAGCCTAAGACGGTTCAGAGGGTGAGCTCGAATCCACCACGCGGGCCTCGGGGCCAGGCCATCCTTGCTCCAGACGCCAGAAGTTGGCTCTGTGTATTCTGTGTGAAGCTGGCCTACCTCCTGCGCCATGCACTTCCAAATGCAAAGGATGCTACAAGGCTTGCTGATTTCAGATCCACATTTTTCCAGACAATTAATTTTTGAAGGGACAAAGGTGAGAAAAATAAATCTGAGAAACGGCTCTGGGCCCTCTTTGCCTCTGGTTCAACAACTTCTATCATAACCACCTACATCCTGATTGGAATTAATTTTAAAGTGCTTTGTAAAGCACTCAAGTACTCAGCAGCTCTTGCAGAGAAATGCAGGCTAAACGCCTGCACCAGATTGCTAGGAAGCGAGGAACGTGCTCTCTCCGCTATCGGAGCTGTCCTGACATGCTGGCTGCCTTCCAGACTACCTGATTGCATCAGGACCTAAATTTGGCAGTGACCCGTTTTAGAATCTCTGGTATAGGCAGTGAGCGTAAGTCCAGGGTTCTGAAGTTCAGTGTGAAACTTGGCTTTAGCCTACTCTGTCTTTCATATCTGAATTTCATAAAAATTAGCCTGTGTTCCTAGGTGTTGTCAGAAGTGGGTAATCGTGTGGGGGCAAGAGAAGCCTGGGAGAAATCAAAGACGACAAAAGGCACCTCCATGAATGAGCTCACACACATGCTGCTATCCGATTCCTGCTGAAGGCACACAAGCAAGGGGAAATCAGAAATCATTGAAATGACCTTATTTCAATCACCACTTTTGAAAGCCATAGTTCTGCGCTGATAGTGAGAACAAATATCACCCTGCCCCCACCCTGTCGTTGAGAAGCTCTTCAGGGAGGTATTCAATGCCTAGAATTCTAGAATAGGATATACAAACATAAAATGCACAGCACCTGGCCCCAAAGAATACGCAGTCTAGTGCAGGAAAGACAAGTAAGCATATTTACAAGACAGTGTGGTAAGTGATGGAGCTGAATCCCTGTGTGGGAGCAGAGAGGTTAGGCAGCCAAGCCAGGATGATATGGTGTAAGAGCCGGGGGGAAGGTCAGCAATGGAAGGACATTTCAAAAAGTAGAGAGGAGAGGGGGAGGGAGAGGAGGAGGAAAAAAAGTAGAGAAATTCTGAACTATTAAGGCACTGACTCCCAAACTTCGTGACCAAGAGAGTCGCCAGAGCTTTTGTTACCAGCACATTCCCAGGCCATTCCTCTTTACCCATCCCCACCTGAGTTTATTAGTACCTGGCGCCTAGGTGGGTGCCAGGAACCTGATTTTTCACAAGGACTCCCAGATCATTCTATTTCAAGTGATCCTAAACCCCATTTTGAGTAACACTTCACCCAAGCCAACCCAAAATTGCCCTCAGGCAATGAGAAGGCAGCATTGCCAAGTCAGAGGAGTGATGGCCACTTTGACCATGTTTTCTGCACCCTTTCAGCTGCAGTCCACTCAGATCTCGCTCCTCCTCTCTCAGCCTCTCACATGCACTCCTCTACAGAATCACGTCCTCTGGGAAGTGCCCCCTTTGCACCCCGATGTGACACGGGGGTCTTGGATTACCATGACCAGGATGAATTTGCTTTTTATGCTGACCTCTGAAGAACAAGAAGCTTTGTCTTTAATTGAAGGAAAATGAAGCACCCTCAGGGAGGAGGAATTATTTGTGGGAGTGCCAGGGAAACTTTGCTAATGACCACTTTGAAAGTGGCCATTTATTCAGCTTATGGAAAGAGGAAACCCAGAGCTCAGGGCAGACCTACTCTTTGGACTGCCCACTCCATCCATACTTCCTGTCCCTCACATGAGATGCACAATGAATGAGTCTTCATTTTTTTGTGGTCCAATGAGTTGTATCCTTTACTCCATATTTTTAGATGCCAAGGTCTGAGAATAACCTCTGATAATACCCCAGGTTTCTCACCAAATCCGTGGTCTTGTGAAGGCCTATCCTACCCCAAGGCAATCAGAGGGAAAAAAGAACTTTAAAGAGATGGTGTCAACAAGAGCTTCCCCAGAGGAATGGATTAGTCAGTACTAACAAACAATTGGACTAGTCCAGACTTTTGCTACTAAAATGAGTCTAGATTATACATTCTAGCTCTGGTCAGAGACAGATCTACAATGACACTAATAAAGCTCATTTCAGTGTCCTTCATTTATATGAGTCTTTCAGCATTTTTCCCATAAAAGGGGAACCAAAAAACTGTACATTCAAGAGCTACAGAACCAGAATCAGCACGTGGAGGCAGTATATATTTTCTATGACAGCACAAAGTGCATGAGTACTTTGGGTTTTGCATATTGTGGTGGAATTCCCAAATCAAGTCTGTAATCCATGCTGATGGCACCTCTTACCACCTCCTTACCATCCCCATGTGCTTCACTGGCACTTCCAGTGAGATGTATCCGTTGCAATTGATACAATTGTAAAGTACAATTCCTTTGTACTTTGCTGCTATTATCCGTGTAATTGTCTTATCTCCTTCCTAAAGCTGTAAGCACCTTGAAGCCATAAGTAAAAAGTCTTCTGTGTCTATTCTGCCCCGCACCTAGCACCGGGCCTCCACCACTCAGCAGACACTCAAAAACCCGTCATTCTATTGGAAGTCTTTTTTGGATGTGATGTGTATATAATCAGTCAGTCAAAAAGATACTTATTGAGTGAATAATAAAATACTTCTGTAGCATCTTAAATACAATTCGAGTTTAGATTCCATTCATGAGATACCGGCGTGGCCAACTTTGAAGATTTAGTCACTAAGCTCTCCTTTCCATGATTAAAGCCAGGTAAAAAGTAGTATATGGAGGTAGCCTGAGGCCAAAGACCTACACCACATTACTTAATACATTCGTGTCCCCTCTCTAATATTAATATGAAGCCACTGGTATCACAGTCTAAATAAAACCTTTCAAACAAACTTAACTCACCCATACCAAAAAAAAAAAAAAAAAACAAGTTTATTAAAGCCGAGACATACTGGATACTGTTTCTTATTTTTTTCAATAAGGGTTCTACTACTTTCCCATAGAGGCAAATTGCATTTGTTAGACATAGTTGGTTCTTCAGAAACAGCACCAGGTACTGGAAAAGTCTTCCGTTTCTTTGCAGTGCTTGACAAACAGTTCAGAGGCATTCCAGTTAAGATGACCAGAGAGTGTGTAGGCATTAAATCGGCTGAGATCTATAATTTCTCACTGTAAGCAATATGAAGTTTGGCAATGCAGGAAGCAGTGCTAAAGGCCTCATTTCTTTCTTCTTCTAATGCAAACTTCTAGTAGAGGGTCCCAGACCCCATTTACACATTACCGTACATTAATCTTAGCCTCTTGGACTGTCATTAGATATTCATTCGCTCCCAACTCAGCTAGTCCCTCCATGCTTCCAAAAGTCTCTTTTTCTTCTTTCAATAACCTCAATAGTTCTCCAACTTCGATATGCACCTTAATCACCGGGAAGTTTATGCGAAGCACAGTTCTTCAGTCCGTCTCTGTAGTGTCTGACTCAACAATTCCTCTAGGCCTTACTCCTCAAAGTTTAGTCCCTGCAACACAGTCTCGATATCACCTGTGAGCTCCTTAGAGATTCAGAATCTCAGCCCCTAGCCCAGCCCTACTGAATTTGAATCTGCACTTTTAACAAGATCCCTAGGATGTTCATACACACACTGAAGTTGGAGAAGCACTGAGCTCTGCCCCTCTTCCTTCCAGCCATCCCAGGTTTATCTCCTTGACTCCATCCCCTCTTGTCTATTCAAAGCCATGTAGTCAAAGTTCCTGCCACCATGGGGTCGATGTTATCTCCTGGAGGACAAACAATAAATAAGCGAACGAATGAAGTAAAATATGTAATGACTAAGATAGGTTAAGAAAGAAAGAAACACAGTAGAAGGACAATGAGGTAGGTAGTCTTATTCTTATTCTACAGATGAGGAAACTGAGGTCGTAGGTTACCCTGTTAGGTGAGGGCCATGTAGCTAGCAAATGGCAGAGCCTACTATCTTAACCCCTCTGCTAAATTCCGCCTGAAAGCCCAGATGGAGTTTATCCACACCCCCTTTCTGGTCACTTATGAGAACTTTGTTCTTCTTTTCCCAAGATTTCTGACCCCTCTGCACCCAATTCCAGACTCTGTTGCTCTGATGCATTTGGACATATTTTTCAAGTTCTAATCCTGACAATCCATCCTCTTGCTTCTAATACTAAAGTGTGGAGAACACAATCCAACATTTTACTCCAACCCTAGAAGGTCCAACTGCGCCTCCCTGGCTAAGGAAAGGGGACGCTGCTGGCCATTTTTCCCCATAATTTAAGAATCCCATCACTTTATCTCTTTTTAAACAACATGCTTCTCTGAATCTACAAGTCACCAATATTTAGTGTTTTCTTGATTCTTTTCCCAAAGTAAAACAGGTAAGTTAAAGCACAAACCTGTGGTAGAGAAGAGACCTCATTTCTTCTTTCAAACCCAGACAACGGCAATCCTTATTTCTCCCAGGCCCCGGTTACTGACACTTGCCTGATACCAGTCAACTTTAGGCAAATACCTTCCCAAAGAACAGTGTTTAATTTTCACATGGGCTATGCTAAAATATCCACATCCAACTTTCTCTGACATATTGAAACAATTTATGATACAGTAGAAATAGTCAAGTGCAAGAATACTCTGACAACTATTCTGAAATGCCATACATGTTTGTTCCAAGAAGGTATTTTACAGCTCTGCACATATTTAAATATGACGACTGCAAATATAGTGCAGTTTGGGCAAATAGGTGCCAGAAAATGTGATGCTTATTGGATCAGGTAAATTTGTGTTGACACACAAATCTCTCTTTTTAAGCTATAAAAGTGTACCTTGGTGGGGGGTGGGGGATAGTTCCTTGACACTATTAGTTTAGTTTAAACAACAAGGAAAAAAGCTCTGTAGCGCATAGTGTGTGATTGCCTTTCAACAACCTTTCCACCTTTTCCTACTACGTGCCAGCCCATGTGGTTTCCATATTTGCCCCTGATTAATCTTAATCATGAAAATGTAACTTTCCTTTGCCAACATATGGCTTAGGAAAAACCAAGAAGTGTATACAGCGTTTTCCTGCAGACAGAGGTTAATTGAAAAATGGGCTTGTACAGATGTTTCTCTTTCTCTGGATTTGTCTGTGTGAGGATGAGAGGCCCGCACCAACCTAAGCGTAAGGCTGACACATTAAAGCAAGAGCGTTATCTGGGAAATAGAGCCCAAAGCTCTAGAGCAAACCTAGAGCCTGTGTTGTCTGAGGACATCCAGTTGCCATATTTTATCAAATCTAATATGCCATCCATTGCAACACATGACATTATTTTAGGTACCACTCAGAAAAGAAAAATACAGTCCCTATGACATAATGCTTTCTTATCACTTGAATTTTCTTCAAAAATTTCACAATTTCTAATGTCACTTTTAGACTTATTTAGGCATGCAGTTTTTATTCTACCTCCTCTTTACTCATAATACTAAGGGATACCTGGAAGACAAATCTAAGTTCATCTCAAAACTTTGTCACACTCAGTCTAGCTGAGTCACACTCAACAGGTTGGTCTAGGTTTTCCGTACACTACCCTTCTCTGTGCAGTGAAGACCGCCAGTGATACATTTTTTAAAAAGAATGATCAACTACTATCTTCAGGACTTCCTTCCAACCCAATGATGTCCTTCTTCAAATAGTGATACACATATAGAAGCAATGACAGTACCACACCCCCGCCTGGCCAACTGTGATTATAAGACATAGTGAGTTATTTTTTCTCTTTCGATCATTTATAATTTAACTTTTTTTTATTGTTGCTCAAGTAGTTGTCTCCATTTCCCCCTACACCCACCCAGCCATCCCTACTTCCTGCCCTTGAGTTATTAAAACTGGGACAGTGTGCACCTTAGAATCATTAAAATACAGTATGTGTGCCAACTAATGTCCTTGCTGCTGCAGGGGACCCTAACTGTTGACATAAGAACATGTCCCCTGAGAGGCCACCCCGCCTCCTGCTATCACAGACTGCTAATTTCAACTCTAGAATCAGGTCACACAACTGAAGAGGTGCATCCAGAAAGAGTGATCGGGCTGAAGGATTCTGTAAGGCAACAAGGAATTTATTGGAAGAATGACGAATCATTGGCGAAACTCAGCACAGTATTAGAAAGCAATTCTTACAGGGCAAAGAGATTGGCTGGCGGTAAATATTAGGGCCTCATTATAACTCGTTTCTCAACACATCCAACCTGAGTGGTGTTTGACACTATTTCTCATAATAAAAAGGGGAATTCAGTATCATTGGTTTAGAAAAAGACAATGTTCTATGTAAGCTCAGTCAGTGATGATGGTCTGTCTGCGCTCAGGTCATTAAAGGGGAAGAGGGTGGGCATATTTTTTCAGAGAGTAAGACACATGGCAATTGAACAGAGCCTGGGAGCTATCTTTATAAAATAGAATACAATTTAAGAGTAAATATATACAAGTAAATAATATTTTTGTAAGAAAAATAGAGCCTTCCTCTTAACATTAAATACTGCAGTCTCCAAAATCATTCATGTGCAGTTAATGAGTTCCCAACTGAGTCTTCATGTATTCCATGTCAGTCCTCCATTCACCTGAAACACTTTAAAAAACTCAAATACATTTTGATCTACAGAAAAGAAACAGAACAATAACAGCAATAATGAAAATAAAACAATACTTATCATGTATTGAGTTGTTTGCATATGACAGGCAAAACATATACAATTATACACTTAATATTCAATGCCTCATTTAATTTTCACTTATGGAGTGGACACTTTTAATATCCCCATTTTTGCTAGAAGAAAACTGAGGCTTGGAAGTGCTAGGAAACGTGACTGATCTCTAGCTGTGAATGCCAGAGCCATGAGTCAAGCCTGGTTCTTTTTTTTTTTTTTTTAAGATTTTATTTTATTTAGTTATTTTTAGAGAGAGGGGAAGAGAGGGAAAAAGAAAGGGAGAGAAGCATCAATGTATAGTTGCCCCTCACACTTTCCCTAATGGGGACCCAGCCTGCAACCCAGGCATGTGCCCTGACTGGGAATTGAACTGGGGACCCTTTGGTTTGCAGACTGGGGCTCAGTTCACTGAGTCACATCAGCCATGGCAAACCTGGTCTTTTGATTGACCTCCCCTAAGCCTATTGCTTTCCATTATAATTCACTCCTCCCCACCACAAATTTCTAAGATGATAAAATAAAACCAGGAGTTCCTCGTGAGAATTTCCACAAAGATAAGAATGGTCCTTTATTCGATTTTCATCAGTGTGTTGGACTGACCTACACTGATTTAAATATATAGCCAACAGCCCTGGCTGGCGTAGCTCAGTGGATTGAGCGTGGGCTGGGAACCAAAGAGTCCCGGTTCGATTCCCAGTCAGGGCACATGCCTGGGTTGCAGGCCAGATTCTCAGTGAGGGCCATGTGAGAGGCAACCATACATTGCTGTTTCTGTCCCTCTCTGTCTCCCTCCCTTCCACTCTCTCTAAAAATTAAAAATAAAATCTTTAAAAAAAAAAGTTCCTTAAAAAAAATAATAATATGTATATATATAGCCAACAATTTTGGAATTATTCTTGCAAATTGAGATGTGAGAAATGGTTATAAGAGGTATAATTTAGACTTTGAGTAAAGGATTGGAAAATTTTAAATTTTTTCTTCAAATTTATACTGAATTTTTTAATTTAATTTTCAAAAATAGATAATCTCTGGTTGCATATAAGTAGGGATAAAGAGAAAAAACAGAAATAGTAATTCTGGTGAGTATGGAGACATGGGTATCACCTTATAATTAGACTTTTGAGGACCTTTAACATATCCCTCAATAGCAATATTCGAGGTTGCCTATATGCATAAAGTCAGGCAATTTTGAGTTCAAGTTCTCACTCACTGTGTGTCCTTGGTCACATGATTTAACTTCTCTAACTCCTCCATCTATAAAATAGGAGAATAATTCCTCCCCATCAGTATCGTTTTGAAGATCAGGAAGCACATGTGCTGTGCCTTATATAGTACCTAAATCATTGTTATTTATTCATATATTTATGCACTAAATATTCACTGAGCACCTACTATACCAGGGGGTGTCCAAAAAATCTGGAATTACCTTCTGGAGGGCAGGCTCCTTGTAGTACAGGCTTCCCCCACTAGGTGAGTGTTCTAGGAACCCATCTGTATCAGTGTACCAGCGGGCATTGTTGTGAGAGGCTGTATTCAAGTTCAGTGAATTTTTTTTAATACACTTTCAATGTGTTTTCACATTTCACAATGGGTGATTTACAAGTGCACCTGCCCTCACCATGTTGAGTGCTCAGCAGTTTTTGACCAAAAAAATGGCATGACTCCTGTGCCACACCCTTCCTATTCTCCCTATCTCTCCCTGAGCAACATTTTTTTTGTTTCCCCAGATTAGAAAAGTTCTCAAAAGGAAATGATGTGAAAGAGGTTAAACAAAAAATGGTAGAAGCACTAAAAGGCATAAAAATCGATGAGTTCAAAAACTGTTTTTAAGAATGTCTATCGCTGCAGAGGCTGTCGTGCAACCTGCGGACCCTGGTCCCCAGTCTGCGGGTGCGCCCCAGCTCAGGCACCAGATAGCGTCCTTGCTGAGCACTATCATGATCTTCAGAGGAAGCCCTTCTACCCAGCCCTCATCAGCTACATGAGCTCCAACCCCACGGTGGCAATGATCTGGGAAGGCCCCTATGTGGTCTGCACCTCAAGGGCCATGATAGGACACACTGACTCAGCTGAGGCTGCTCCCGGCACCATTCAAGGAGACTTCAGCTTTCACATTACCAAGAATATCATTCATGCCAGCAACTTCGTGGAGGAGGCCCAAAGGGAGACCCAGCTGTGGTTCCAGAGCAATGAGCTGGTGGTGGACTGGGCAGACAAAGGCTACCGCAGCAGCCTCTACCTAGCCTGAGCCGCAGGATGCCCTCAGCTGCCCCCGCATCCACTCAGGACCAACAACCTCTGTCCACAAGAACTCCAGCCCACCCCTGTGCTCTGCCCATCTGTCTCAGACCACTTCCCTGTTCACCTTCTGCCCCAGCCAAGATCAGCTGAGCCAACTTTATGTGCCTTTTATATTCTATGCCAGCAAGAGATTGGATCAAATCCTTTCCATGCCAAAATGCCAGACCACCTTTGGGGTGTCTCCAAAAATGGATAGTTTAACCTCCACTCCCCCAAAGGGGAGACATTAAAATTCATTGTGCTGTGCAAAACAAAACAAAACAAAACTGTTTTAAGCAGTTTTTAAACAGTGGAAAAAAGTCTTGATTGGTGTATTGCATCAAATAGATAGTACTTTGAAGGTGACTGAAATTTAAGCATGTAAGAATAAATACACAATTTTTCATAAATAAATTCCAGTGTTTTTGGTCCCCTTTGCATTTCAGTCACATTTATAAGTATTAAGGATACAGTAGTAAACAATAAAATAAGATACATAGCCTGCTCCCACAAAGTACATAAATTTATGAGAGAAACTGCATAAAATCAAAAATCATACAAATATCTGTAAACTTACAATTAAAAGTGTGCTTGGACAGAGCAACTAACTGACAGAACTCCCAGCAGCCAAAGCTAGGACAAGGTGAGGGGGGAAAAGTCATATTGTATCATAACCCAATATAAAAATACATATCCATGAATCCTAGTGATTCAAATAGAAGATTAAATAACAAATAAATAATTAATTAACTGAGGGAGAAGAGACAAATCTGCCATGTAGAAGAATTCCACATTAATTATGTGTGGTGCTGTGCATAGTAACTTGCTTCCAAAAAGCACAATATGGTAAGAGGAAAATATAGAATAACTTTACAGTAGAGAAACCTTATAAACACTACTTCAGCCAAAGGATCAAGGTCAACATCAACAGTCTTAACATCATCAAAACAAGCGAAGTCTGAGAAACTATCATAGCCAAGAGCAATCTAAGGAGACATAATGACTAAATATAATATGGTGTCCTGGATAAGAGCCTGTGATAGAGAGAGAATACTAGGTAAAATTTAAGGAAATCTGAATGAAGTATGTAAGTTAGAAACAACCTACCGAGTTCTGTTCATTAATTGCAACCAATGTACCATGCCAATATGAGTATTAATCATAAGGGAAGCCTGGTGTTGGGCATGTGCAAACTGTTTGTCTTCACAATTCTCCTGTACATTTAAAACTGTTCTAAAAATAAAGTTTATTTTAAAGGAACACTTGTAAAAATGTATAATTTGTTGTAAATGTTGATAAATATTCTTCCAAAAGCTTTTTAAAAAATGCTTCTAAAGAACAGCATATAGAATGAGCAGAACAGGCGATTGTTAGACTTGTCTCTAACTTCCTATGTGTATAAATGGTTTTCTTGAGAAGGACTAGAGGCACTAAGTTTAGACTCATTAAAAAGTAGCTAATGATTCTATTCTGAGAATTTGTACTTGTTTTTAGGAAAGAAAAAAAAAAAAAAGATCCCAATCCTCAGCCAGAAGTCTATACTACTGGATTAACTAGCGTTAGGCTGGCCGAGGGCCATTAGCCCTTCGGTCCGAGGAAGACACTAACAGGTATAAACGCCGGTGTGCTCAGCACAGTAGCCAGCCCTTTAAACACAGAATCCATCTGACTCTCCATAGCATTTCTGCAGAGAAGTTATGAAACTCCCATTCTGCAGATGATGATACTAAGGTTCAGAAATTGTGTGGCAGACCTACCAGAGCTCACATTTAAACCGAAAACTCTCTGGCTCCCTGCTTTTTCCATCTGACCTGGAATCATCGCGTATTTTGGATGATAGCTGTGACGAGATGAAATCATGTAGAAGGTCTGTCCTAGCCACAGTTATGTGAGAAGATATAAAGTTCACAGAATGGTGAAAATGTCAATCTACTTCCCTGCTAAACATTTTTAAAAAGGAAAAACAACTCCTCTGGCATAAAGTCAGCAGTCAGATGTTTGCACTCAAAGGAACTCAGCAAAGTAGGTCTTGTGAATTAAATGCGTCTTTAATTGATGTTTTGGTTGAATGTCCCTTTTGCAATAAACAAATCCACAATAACTGCCATTAACATGGAACTCGTTTTCCAACTGAGTGAACAGAATTGGGTGAGGTTGTAAAGTCTGGTTGTTGTTTTTCAAGTTTTCAGCGGTGCTCTGCTGTGTGAAGGTAATGAGTTAAAAGTGATTTGTGTGGACAGGCCAGACTATTTCCAGCAACAAAATCCAGAAATATTTTCGTTGGCCAAAGCAAACACAACCTGGGATGCATTTTATATCGAGCTGCCTTCCTCTCCAATTCTCTCACCCCAGGATTCAGGCATAATAGTTCAAAGCCTGAGTGCCAAGAACACGTTTCAGTTCATGTTTTGACACAAACTGAATATACTATGGACCCTTACACTCTCTCCTTTATATTTCCGTCAAATGGCAATATAAAGAAGCTCTTTTCTCCCCCTTTATTAGTAAATCTTCTGGATATGGAACTCATCATACCATTGGAACTCAGGATTACTTCAAAAGTCTATAGCTAACGTTTACTGAATACTTAGTGCGCAGCAGGCAATGGGCTAAGCACTTTAAAAACATTCCATTACAGAGATCTAGGTGAGGCCACATTTTGGCCAATGAATTGTAAGCAGAAGTGTTGGGTGGGCTTTGGGAGTTTCCATAAAAAGAGGGGCACAACTTTAAACCCATTTCTGTGTCATGCAGTCCCGATTTCAGATATGATATTAAGTTCAATCAGGTTCCAGGTATACAAAGATGAGGCTAACATCCTAGCTGAGAGCAGGAAGGAGCCAAGGCCCCTAGTATTAGGTCAGCCAAAAGTTCATATAGTGTTTTTTTCGTATGGCTCTAGTAGTGTTCAATTGTCTTTAACTTCATTTGAAATAATTTTGTTAGACTGTATTGCGGCAGCTGTCGTATCAGTGTGCCTTTAAAAAAAATTATCAAAATTGGTGAATTTTGTGCGGCCATTTTAACATTGAAGATGGAAGAGATATGCAACATTTTTGGTGCATTATGCTTTATTACTTCAAGAAAGGTAAAAACACAACTGAAATACAAAAAAAGATGTGTGCAGTGTATGGAGAAGGTACTGCGATTGATTGAATGTGTCAAAAATGGTTTGTGAAGTTTCTTGGTCCTATTGACATTTTGGTTTGGAAATAATTCTTTGCTGTGGGGCTGTCTTATGCTTTGGAAGATGTTTAACAGCACCCCTGGCCTCTACCCATTAAAAACCAATAGTGCGAGCTAGCCAACATACTCAAAATACCCAAATCAATAAACTTATTGGTGAAAATGAAAAATATGTCTTTTATTTTATGGAAAAAATGTAACAGATTTTTTGGCTCCACTAAATAAAATCCTATAGCTTGCCAGCCAGCTCTTACTGCCTCCTTTGGACTTAAGTTATACAAGAAAGAAATAAACTTTTATCTTGTTTAAATCACTGCTATTTTGAGTTTCATATTGTATGAATGCAAAACTAATTCAAATGTATACAATGTCAACAAAAAGACCTAGAAATGTGCATAGAACATAGCACATTCGTATAAAGGCCTAGCTAATCTCCCAAGAAGGAATGGAAATCCAAAGGGGATATAAATAATAAGGAAAACAAAAACTGGCAGGAGCTATTAGTAACCAAGTAGAATGGACCTTAGAAATCACATACACCATGGTTAACCATGGTATAAACCATGGTATTGGTATTGAGCCCCTTCAAAAAGTCGGGTCTCTTAAATGGAACTGCACCACCCAATATGAAACGCAGGATAGAAAATATTTGCCCACCGGCAAAGGAAAATGAAATTTGTCTTAACCTTTGATCTAGATAACATAAAATTTCTCCTGATATTTATAACCAGACATATACCTTATATGATACATATACCTTATGATATGTGTGTATATATGTATGTGTATATATATACATATGTGTGTGTATGTATATAAGGGGTCTGTTGAAAATAGTTCAGCCATTGTTAATAGAATGAGAACAGTTTGAGCAACATCGATATCACCTGGCAGCCAAGGAGAGTGGACTAGAATGCACATGTGTGAACAATGACAACTTCACTGTGCTAGTCAGTATGGGCAGTAGACGGTCATTGAGTGAGCCTGTGTACTGTGTGGCTGTCACATTCAAAATAAGCGAGTAGAGCAACAAATATGTATCAAATTTTGTATTCAGCTTGAACATTTCTCTGCAGAAATTATTTGGATGATTCAGAAGGACACAGCTGTGGGCAACTGGTGACTGGAAGCTTCATCATGACAATGCACCTGCTCATGCATCAACTCTTATGCAGAGATTTTTGGCAAAACATTAAATCACCCAGGTGACTCAGCCAATCTTCAGCCCAAATTTGGAACCCTGTGACTTCTGGCTTTTCTCAAAACTAAAATCACCTTTGCAAGGGAAGAGACCTCAGACCATCAGTGAGATTCAAGAAAATATGATGGGGCAGCTGATGGCAATTGGGAGAATTGTGTGAGGTCCCACGGTTCCTACTCTGAAGAGAACTGAGCATCACTGTCCTGTGTACAGTGTTTCTTATATCTTGTACCTTCTTCAATAAGTGTCTGTTTTTCATACTACATGGCTGGATACCTTCTGGACAGACCTCATATATATAAATATATGAGTGTATGTGTGTGTGTGTCTATCTCCTATGTAGTCTTATAAATCCCAACATAGGAAATTATATAGAAATGTGTCCAGAGAAAGAAAATTTAAAACCTCTCTGGAGGTGTACTGCCTCAACTCAGTTAGCAAACTCAGGGGGTCCAGGATCCCCACATATAAAAACATTACTAAATATAACCTCACAGCCTAAAATGACAAAGCTGCAAAGATGTAAAACATCTTAAAAGAGAGTTGATAAAAAATGAAAAGAAGAATTTGACCACTAATAACTTTATATACAGTGATTATTATATACATACTATAAAAGTGTTTATTATGATTCATGAATTAAAAGATGGAACTGAAAACAAAGAAAAATAAACAAAAATGCACAGCCCTTAAAAAATAGAACTAATATATACATACACATATACCTATATATACATATGTGTGTGTGCATAGGCATATAAATATATATAAAAATTTGGTGAAATTTAAAAGCTTAATAGATGGGTTAAAATGGATTAACCAGCAGATTACATAGTATTGAGAAGGAAATTAGTGAACTGAAAGGTGTATCTGAAGAAATTACCAAAATGTATGTAATCAGAGAGGTAAAGAGATTAAAGAGAATGGGTTCGGGGGCAACATTTGAAGAAATGATGACAAAGAATTTTATAGAACTAAGGACAGACCTTAGACCTCAGAAGCAGAGGGCATATTAAGAAGTCTAAATAAAAAGACAGATGTGTTAGTGGAAGACGCGGGATGAGAACTCTGGTCTGTTTACTCTGGATGGATCGTGGTGTAACGGAAAGGGACCTGGGGATGAGACAGAAACGTGCGGTGTGCTGGGCACAGTGCACACACACAGTTCATTTAATCCTAACAAAATATAATAAATTCGAGATTATCAGTCCTAATTCACAGGCAAGAAAATTGATGTTCAAAGACATTACAAACCTTCTGAGGTCACTCAGGAGGTAAATGGTAAAAGCCTGCTTTCTTTGCTGCACCTCTAGGCCGCTTCCTGCTGTAAGACCACTTGCGTAAACATTTAATCTCTTATTACCTCATCTCCTCTTCAATATGTTAATTGTACAGTGATCTATGATCCTCAAAGCATGTTCACACTGTTTACCCCCCAACGTAAATACATGGTGTTGTTAAGAAAACCATGCAGATGATCTTGTCTGAATCTTCTGACAGGCCACACTGATTTTCAGAGCAGTGCCTTTTACACCACATGGAATGGCTGTTCTGTTTACTGAGGTATTGGAAGGAGGAGAATTAACCCTCAGGACTCCTTTTAAGCTTGATTAATATAAAATTAATATAGGCAAATATTTACTAAGAATTGGACTAAGCACTAAGCACTGTCCCTGCCTTCTCTCCTCTGAGTCTCCCAGGGACAGTGTGGGGCAGGCGTTGTCATTATCTTCAGCTCCAGATGTGGTTGGAGAGGGTAAAAGACTCGCTGAGGTTAGGTACTGACTGAGTGGTTAGCTGAGGTTTCAATCCAAGCAACTGAACTGCAAAACCCAGGCATTTAACATTGTACTCTACCAACTCCTAATACCAATGTGGTCGCTGTGAAGACCCAACAAAAGTATTTTGGAAACTGCAAAGCACATTTGAAAGGTAAGTTCCCATTGTGTCTAAGTCACAATGAACAGATTAGGAATTAGGCCCATCAAGCAGCAGCCTCAGGTTTTTATCAAAAGTTAGTGTGCTCTTCACAACAATCTTGCCGTTAATTTCAGCTTTTTTAATTTTCACTTTAAAATGTATTCACACATATACAATTAACATTTTATTATTCTATTTCTGTTATTCTTAACCCTCAAGTTATTATAGCATTTATTAAGAATATTTTTAAAAGTCCCCTTTTTAGTGCATTAATAAATGGTTTCTTACTTGGATGTAGGAGGTCTAGATTTGCTAAATTAGAACTGATTTAATTGCAGGGTATTGTAATGGCCAGATCTAGCTTTACTGGAAAAAAAATTAAGATGCTGCCTAATTTGCTAGAAATTGCTGACTTCTCAGATTCTTCATTAACCTGAGGGATTTGAGATATCAGTGGGACATGAGGAGCGGTCCAGTTGTGTGAAAGGGGGAAAGATGATGGTGATGCCACAGTCGTGTCTGGTGTGCACGTGTGTGGTATGGTAAACACATGTGCATATGCATACATGTGTTTTAACTTTGGTTCCAAAATGCCTATCTCCTGAAAAGAATGTATCTACTTTCATCAAAACTTAGTAAAATTACCTCAAGGAAACAGGCAGTGACATAATCATTGAAAGAGAGATTACATGATAACAGTCTCAAGCAGTTTTCTGAAAGGTAGTGGAAATTTGTCTGTGGGAATCCTTTTCTTCACGCAATGAAGCACAGTACAAATTAAAGACCTAATGCTATGTATTTTCTAATACTTATAAAGAAAAAAACTAGATTTGGTAAGTAGATTTTTCTAAAATTATTCTTTTTCAAAAATCAATATTTGTTTTGGGGATGGTTGAGCTAAATAATATTGTTTTTAAAATACAAGAAAATATTTAATAACTCTGACTGCAGGAACTTTCAGGAAACACAGGCATGACTACGAAAAAGGGGGGGCAGAGGAAGTGGGAGACACGACGCACCTTTGAAGGGCAGGCCCAGAGTGGCATCCCACTGGCTGCCACGGTTTTTAGTCTAGACTTTAGATAAATTCTCAAGCACTCATTTAACCCCACAAATATGTGATATGGAAAATGTCATTCAGGAGACCCAAGTGCAATTTCCTGGAACACCAAGCAAAGGGGTGTGTATGTGTGCGTGTTTATCAGTTCAACACTAGATGGCTCTAGTTACAAAACCAATACTTTCTTAAAAGTATAAAATCCTGGGATATGACATTTCAAGAACAGATGGATTCTAACCCACTGAATCAAATTCTGCTATTTTTCAGAGTCTTGTAGGCATTAAGAATAGCATCCAGCTTTTAGCTTTGAAATGCTATGAATCTCTAAAAGAGCAGGCATAAATCCTAGAAGTCCTTGTTTCATGGATTAAAACAAAAAGAGGCACTCATATAGGCTGAAGCATGTAGATTTCATTTGCTCTGTAATTATTCCACTCTGTACTCTTACGGTACTCTATTATTTTCAAATTACTTTCACATATACCAACTCATTTGACCCTCTCAATTGTCAATGAGGTAGATGAGAGAGGAAGGTGTTTTCCTTATTAAAGGCAAAGACATTGAGACTCAGACAGGAGGCAGAAGCTCGCTCAAGCTTACGTAGCTCATAAGTGAGGCCTTTAAGATTAGATTCCTGATGTGCCAGATTTGGAATCAAAGCTTTTTCTACACAATCGGCAAAAAAAAAAAGGGGGGAATTAGGGTTTTGTCCTATACAGTGTGCCTGATATGGCCCTTTCCTTCTTTAGAATATTCCCTTCAAGTTAACTAAATACCTCTACCCAACCACCCAACATCTAAAATGAATTTTGAATTCCTAGGAAACTGAAAACAGTAAATAAATCTTTTCCTGAGATAGAAGGAGGAGGATGGTTGGGAGGGAAGTGTCTTGCACTTAGTAATCTCTGGCTTTGAATTATATTTTAGTTTATTTTAAGTTTTATGTTTTACCTAAACCAGCAATAACCACTGATTTTTGCCTAAATATGCCAGCTCTGCTGGGTGGCAATGTCAGTCTGATATTAAAGAAAAGATTAAGCCCTGGCTGGTGTAGCTCAGTGGATTGACTGCAGGCTGGGAACCAAAGGTTCCCGGTTCGATTCCCAGTCAGGGCACATGCCTGGGTTGTGGGCCAGGTCCCCATGAGGGCCCTGGCTGGTGTAGCTCAGTGGATTGACTGCAGGCTGGGAACCAAAGGTTCCCGGTTCGATTCCCAGTCAGGGCACATGCCTGGGTTGTGGGCCAGGTCCCCATGAGGGCCATGTGAAAGGCAACCATACATTGCTGTTTCTCTCCCTCTCTGTCTCCCTCCCTTCCCCTCTCTTTGAAAATAAATAAATAAAATCTTAAAAAAAAAAAGATTAAAATCCACCAGCCAAATAGTTCACATGCAAATGATTTATGATAGCTACCATTTGATGAGCACCTACTATGCACCTGCATACAGTCCACTTTCCAAACCTCTTCTTTTGTCCATTTTTTCTTGCTCTAATGCCACCACCCTAATCTCAACCACAATCACCCGCCACCCCCTCTCTAACTGGTCTGTCATTTGCTCTGCCTCTCTCAAATACAAATCAGTAACTCTTCTTTGAACACATACATGAATGAAATAATTCTAACACAAGCATATTTTGATTTAAAAAAGGAGTAACTAATATAATGTTACATGTGAATTATAATTCAATAAAAAGGAGAGGGACAGACAATGTCATCTACGGCAATTTATTCTCAACTCTACACCCAGAATATATGCAAGTAGATTGCATTGCTCACCTTCGTAAAGCCCCGCAGGGCCTCCCACTGTGCCAGGACAACAGTGGGAACCTGTACGAGGAGACCTCCACACTTCCCCCCGCATCTCCCTCTTGCCCCTCAACTGGACTTCTCCACCAGTTCTTTGAATGTGCCAAACTCATTCAAACCCAGGGCATCCACGTGCTATTTCCACCTACTAAGATGCCCACCCCACTACCCCACGCATCCTTCAGTCCTCAGTTTGTTCTAGATGTTCTAGAAGACTTTCCTCAACTCACCCCCAGTCCCACACTAGATTAGGACCATGTGGCTCAGCATCCTGTACTCTCCTTTGTAATATTTGTTACACTGAAGTCACTCATTGGGGGGAGTACTTGGTTAATGCATATACTCTGTATCTGGCTTATTAACTACTAAATCCCTAGAGACTAACACAGGATTTTGCATCCTTTTTAAATTGTGCTCCCCAATAAAAAACTAAAAATTCCATCGTAACCAGTACACACATACAGGTAACTGAAAAAGAAGTTTCACGAACACTTCGTACACTTGGCAGAGGCAATTCACTTGCTATTTTCTCTTCTGTTGCATTCAGCCCAGTTTATTGATTTTTACAGCCTGCTAATAGACTCTACTTTCACTTCAAATCATCGCCCATCTAACACAATGCTTAGCAGACAGAAGGTCCTCAGTAATTGTTTGTAGAATAAACAAATGAAAAAATATTTACCAGTCACTCTTTAAACCAGGTTTATTTGTTTATTGCTTTGTCCCTTCCAAGAGAATGAGGCCCCAGGAGGGCTAAACCAGGTGTATTTTTACAAAATAAAAGCTAGTCTTGCCTTTCTAGGCACAGCTATTTCCCTTGATTAGACTGATGAGATCAAGGTCATGAGTTTGATCTCATTAGCAGTTGGTTTCTCTTTGTTCTAGGGCTGCAAGCTGTCTCCTGAGTAACCTTCAGAAAGAGAGACGCTGATCTGGTATTGTTTCTTTTTATTGCTGATCAACATACCCCTATTGTTCCAACAAAATATGGCTTAAAAAATAAAAAGGAACAAAGCTTTTCAGTAATAGCCTAATAATGTCACGACTGCCAATGTGCTTTTATGAGTAATATATGAATTTTCCTGCTTGAATTGCCAGATTTCAGGACTGCTTTAACTGATTTCCAAACATTTCGGGTTAGCATAATTCCAGTCCTGTTCTGTTGAATGCCAGGCCCCATAAAAAATTGATATGTTTTTTATAAACTAGTAAATATAATTCATTCTTAGATCTGTTGTATGTTGTTGTCATCGCCAGATACCTAAAAAACACTGGCTTTCCTTACTTCAGCTGCGCTTCTCCCCATCCAGGCACCTACCCCACAAAATAATAAAGGAAACCCTTTTAAGACTGACTATCTTACATCAACAATTCTTTGTGGGACCCCGCAGACTTGAGGTGAGAATTCCTCACTTATTTGAGAACCAGAAGCCCAGACTGAGCTTTCATGAAGAAAACCGATTAACACTGCTCCAGGCCTCTGCAGGCAGCGGGGTGGTGTCCATTCCCAAGGAGGTTGTAGAACTTGTCCCTCCCACAGCTGTCTGGCTCAGTGGCATGTAAGTGTTTCCCTTAGGTCCCACTCCAGGAGGACAATTCCAGGGCAAAACAATTGTTCCTGGGGTGTTTTGTTAAACCCTGCTGCGCATTGCTTTGGGGGAGGTTTCCGTAAATCACGATTTCTTGTATTTGAGAACTTCAAACTGTAGGCAGGGCTACAAATCTGACGGTGGTGTGTTTTCTTTGGTCGGTTGGTTGGTTTTGTTCTGCCTGTTTTACATTCCCAGATGTGTTTTATGGACATGTATCTTCCTCTACATCTGTATTACGGAAGCACTGCTCCTTCCGTGCTTTTCTGCAGCCAAAGTACTTCTGCAAATAGTTGGGTCCTGGAAAATTAGACTCCTCTTCCTAGCACTGAAGCCAAGTGAGAGTGTCCTCCGATTCTAGTTTTGGGGCCTGTGGTTTTATAACCCCTTAAAATTTACTCAAAATTAGAAGGGTTTTAGTTCGCCTGGATGTTTATTTGTTTAAGTGGGCTCTATTACCCTTAGGACTTTCCTCCATAGACTAGAGCTCTTCCCAGTAAATTTAGAATGTAGAGTTTATAACGTTAAAAATACTATTTCTTGATTCTTTAAGAAACAGTTACCACTGGGATTTCAAGCAATCAGCAACAGCCATGCCTCTCATATAACCCGCTACATAGCTGATTATTGTGCTTTCGCAGTGATGGCCTTCTCCAAAAATCTGAATGAGCAGCTTGTATAAAAGCACGCTTGCCCTAACCTGATCTGACCCTATTTACTTGCTTATATAAATGCTTTGCGTATTTTAATTTTGTAAGCTAGCATTTAGCTACATACTTGACCTAAAACTCCACACTGTACTTCATGCACTACAGTGATACAAAAAGTGTAAACAAATACTCTCCTAAGTTATCTTAGGCTTAATGTCATTTTGGCAGGAGTAGAAAACCGGGAGCTAATGTAAAATAAAAACGTTTAGTTTACACAAATTACCCTGAGTTCTCCTTTGAAATGCATGTGGCTGAAACAGCTTCAAAATAATATTAATGTCAATGTTTTTAATGCAAAAATTCGTTTTCCTTTTGCAAACCAAGGACAACAGTAGTTTTGTAGATTCTGTTTGGGCTGCAGTGACCCAGTTGTCTGGTCAAAGGGCTGCATGGATGTAAGAGACAGGGTGAGTTAAAGTTTAACTCCCAGGAATTGTAAACCAAACCTAAAGCCACTGAACCTTTGGAGTTTGATATGATGATTAGCGCATAACCAGAGTGACACGTTGAATTCGCCATAATCAAGGAAACCTTTTCCGGGTGGGGATCTCTGAAATCACTCAGGTATGGTCCATGTGTTTTGCTTTTTCTCTTTCGAATCTGTCAAATGGTGTGGTGCGGATCAGTGGAAATGCAGCGAAAACAGCGTCTACCCTCTTCTGTTACAGAGCCTAAGTCAGGGATCTCTTGAGTTTGTTTTTATACTGCGAAGCAACCTGAAAACCAGAGAATATATTGGGATCATCACATAAGAGATGATCATCTTTTGTTCCTTGATGTAATCATTTTTTGAGGTTTCAAAAAATGCAGATTTATTGCTTTGGGTTCAAGAGCAGGGCTGATGTTTCTGAAATGGTTGTCTCACAGTAGCCAGACGGCAGGGAGAGTTGTGGGTTTGCCACCTGTCCTGGTCCAAGGACGCCGGAAAACAAAAAATGTATCAACAGGAGAAATAGCCTTACCATCACTGGCAGACTCTGAGTCCTCTGTTTGGGCCATAATTCCTATCATATTTAAACTTCATATATTCAATTATCTCTTTTTCTCTCCTTCAGCCTGTACTAACACTGAAAATAACCCCCTGAAAAAACATAACAAAAATACCAGCTTGGTGAATTCCTGCTATTTCCTCTGCTATTATTGTACCAATGAAAGGAGTGCCCTAAGCTATAAATCTTTCATTCTAGCAAAAAAAGCAAAACAAAAGCAGTCATAGAAAATGGTTGGCTTTGAGTGTGTTAAATTTCCCTGCGATGGCTAATTATTAGATCTTTCCCTTTCAGGATGGTTTGGGCAACTGTGCTGCAATGAATACATGTTCATGTAATCTTTTTGTTCACTCCAAAAAGATAATTTGGAACCATAATATGCTAATGTTTTAATTGAAGAAATAAATCAATCAGGGCACTTGTCAATAATACCCCATTCCTACAGAAAGCCCTGAAAGACTTCTGTTCCATGACTTTTAAAATCAGTTCCAAAGAGGATGGGTTTCAGCTAAATATGTGTATTTACTATAGAACTTCTCAGAGGTGTATGGTGTGTCTCCAAGATGAAGAACATATTATTTGTGCAGGATTAGTGTTTTGCAAAATACACATTGACAAATTCAACTCTAATTATATTGTAATTTAGGAGCAAAGATGTGTTGGTCTGGTCTGAGACATTCCTTACGGTAGGTGCTGAGACACGTACTGTAGGTCTGAAAAGAAAAGTGAAATCACGTATTTGCCAAGACACTGAGGCCCTGCCCTACTAAATACAGAGTAACAGACGAATGATCTACAGGTTCATTTGTAAGAGCCATGTTTTCTGGAATCATGTTGACACTGCCCATTTGAGATAATTTCTCAATTTTACTGTTCTAATTTATTATTTATCAAGTTAAGCACACAGGAAAGACAGTTGGCAAGAAAAAAATAGCTGTTATAGGCAAATATAAAATGACACAATGGATATAAAAACACTGAACACTCAGTTATTTCCAACTGGGCTAATGCCAGATTGCTTTGTGTCATTTCTGATATATTTCCTATATTGTATTCAGTGCAGATGAATAAATGTGGCTCAAAAAAAGTGACTCCGTTGTCAACTAAGTTGAGGAAATGGTGGCTACACAGGTCTTATTACTACATGAGTATTTTGAGTAATAAAAATAACAGGCACATATTAGAAATATAAGCACTCTATTGTCAATGCATTTCTTAGCACCTTCTATGCATTTATTTCACGCTATTCTTAGAACAGATATATATAAGATAGATATTATTATAACATTTTACAAGTGAGAAAACTAAGTCTCAAATAAGTAACCTATCAGGCTCAACATCACCCCGTGGACAAGTGGCAGAACCAGGATTCTCAGCCAGGGGCTGACTCCAGAGCCGAGGCGTGTCACCGTTACACTGTGCTCACAATGACTGAGGATTTACACTGTGTGTAAATATGTCCAGTCAGTGTGAATGTCTAGGTGAGTAGGCAATGTTTTGCTTTCTAAGCTTAATTTACAACAGAACATCTTCCAGGAACACCTATAAACATCTCTCAGAAATGGTATTCCTCAAAACACAGATTAGAAAAGGACAAGTCATTTTCATAGCCCATATCCAACATTTGTAACAACAATTGATTGAAATCATCACTATTGGAATCATCACAGCTAAACAGGGATGTTACAAAGCCAGCGCTCTCCCACCACGCAGGACCGTCCCCGTGTCTGTCAGAGACTTACGGTCCTGTGTTCATTAGGCTCAGGATTAATTATAGAGGGAGCGCTGGACTCCGTTCCTGACAGAGCTGGGCTGGAATGCCTGCACCAAAACTCCCTAGGTTTGTGACCTTGGGCATAATATTTAACTTCTCTGAATCTCAGATTCCTCAAATCTGCCACATAGAATTTAATGAAGAATGAATGAGAGGATGTGGCGAACAGTTAAGCACAGTTCCTAGCACACAAGGAATTTAGCAAAATTATCTTCTCTTCATTCTCCCATGTGTAACAACCTCCAGAAAAGTTTCCTAAACTCTCTGAACCTGTCCAGGAGCACCTCTTTGTCAAAACATTACCAACAGAGTTTAAATTAAAAATTATACAAAAACAATGAAGTTTTCATTAGCCACAAGGAGTAACCCTATTTCATTTATTCGGAGAAAGAGACAACCTATACCCTTTTATTTTAAACAACAACAACAATTAAAAAAGTATATTTTAGAGAATGTTGCTCAAGGAAACTCTTAGTTAAAAGCCCAACTCCCTTTCCACGGAAACACATGGGACGCCTGTCACAGTCTGTGTTCATTTCGTCCCACAGTCAGTTGGTATTAACAATGTTTCAGTAATGTCTAAAATATTGTCATCTCTCAGAAAGGGGACTAGTACGTTGGGTACTATTGCACAATGGCTGTCATTACCTTATGTGTCTCCAAATGGCTCAATAAGTTCAAACAAGACAATATTGATCAACAGAGGATAAACACCATTTTATCTTACTCATAGAAACAGTAACCAGGCTCCTCTAAAGTGCAGTTCTAGCAGCCCAACCAACCCCCCTCCCCTGGGGAAAAGCATCTGGAAAAGGACCAACACTACTGCATGGCATTCTATATTAAAAATCTCAGTCCCATCTGCTCCTGGGCCCACCGCCTCCTGTACAATCCAGGCCTTATTAACAAATGTTTACTGCTGATTGGACCAGGAAAGCAGGTTTATCAGTTTAGTCCATCAAACCTAGTCCAACTAGGCTATCAGCATTTAAAAAGTATTTCGAATTTTTCATGAAAATTTTGTGTTGAATAGTTTTGTATATCTTTGTTTATTGTTTATGCAATTACAGTTATTCCCACTTTTTCTCCCCTTCTCCACCTCCATCCAGCCCTCCCTCAGTCAATCCCCATATCATGTCTGTGTCCATGGGTTGTGCATAAATGTTCTTTGGTTAATCTCTTTACCATCTTCCATCCAGTGTCCCCCTACTTCCCCTTTGGACACTGTCAGTCTGTTCCATATGCTTAGGCTTCTGTTTCTATTCTGTTGGTTAGTTTATTATGTTCACTAGATTCCGCATATAAGCAAGGTCAGGTGGTATTTCTCTTTCACTGACTGAACCATGAGAAAGACGAATAGGGAACCCACTGTATGAGAGAACACTTTTGCCAAGGATACATCTGATAAGGGTTTAATCTCCAAAATATTCAAAGAATACAACAGAACACCAGGAAGTCAAACAGCCCTATTAAGAAAGGGGCAAAGGACCTGAATAGACACTTAAAGAGGATATATGATGGCCCACAGACCAATTTTTTAAATGCTCAATATCACTAATCATCAGAGAAATACAGATTAAAACCACGAGATATCACTACACCTGTCAGAATGGCTACCATCAATAAATCGACAAATGAGTGTTGGCAAGGGTATAGAGAAAAGGGAACCCAGTTCACTGTTGGTAGGCATGAAGTCTGGTCCAGTCACAGTGGAAAACAATATGGAGTATCCTCAAAAAATTAAAAAATGGAACTCCCTTTTGATCCAGAAATTCCACTCCTGGGAATATATACTAAGAATCCTACAACACCAACACAGAAAGCATATGCACTCCTGTGTTCATAGCAGTGCTATGTATAATAGCCAAGATCTGGAAACAGTCTAAGTGCCCATCAGTAGATGAGTGGATAAAAAAGTTGTGGTATATTTAAACAATGGAATACTACACAGCAATAAAAAAGAAGAAACTCTTACCTTTTGCAACAGCATGGATGGATCAGGAGAATATTGTGCTAAATGAAATAAGCCAGTCGATGAAAGACAAATATCTCATATATGAATATTTTTGATTGACCCAAACCAAAAATTATTTTCTTTTATAAAAATTGTTGTGTTGACTAAAATATGCTGGTATCTTTAGCTAAGTTGATTTTTGTAAGATATATAAACTGTTTTGTTTCTTCATACAATATGTATGTGTTAATATTTTTATACATAGGTGTTAACAGTCATATAGAAAACATTTTTCAGGTTTTGCTTCTTTCAATAGGGTTTGATACCTGATAATATTAAGAGGGAAATAATAACAAGGATTAAGACAACTCCTTCTAGTTTGCAAGATTACGTATAATGTTCTTCACTGGTCAATAATGTAGCTACAGAGGACAAGTACATTGTAGTTTGGCCAGATGAAATGATTAAATGAACAAATTGGTTTGCAATTCTATAAAATACCACCTTTAGAGATGTAGTAATATCTTATCTTCTTCTCTTCCTCTAGAAGTTAAAAAATTATCATTGTTTTGGGATACCCAGTTGGTTTAAAAACACCAGATTTACATAGCAGAATTAACTAGTACCGTAATACCTTATTTCTTTAGAATATTCTAGTCCACAAAGCATTTTTTACAGAAGAATTTATTTGATTTTTTAATGCCAAATTTCTCCATAGTCAATTTAGTATGCCTAGTTTCTTCAAGGGAATTGAGTCACTATTCATCAATCCGATTGTCCCAAGCTAGTTAATTGAATGATGCCCTCGCCTAGCATGTACAGGCCTAGCTGTCTTTATGTAGCAACATGCTGGTTATGTAGGGAGCCTTCAACTACTGTTCTAGATACTAACCAATCTGTTGATAAATTAAGACTATGCTGATAAATTAAACTATGAAGGGAGGTCTTAAGGATCCACATGGAAGGTGAGCAGAAAACCAGTTCCATGCAAGTCTCAGAAGAAAACACCTAAAAGGGTTTAAACCAGTACAGATGCTGTAACTGACATAGAGAAAGAAAGGAAGGAATATTCTATAGTATCTTCTGAAAGACTGGCAGAGCATTATGTATAAATGCAATTGTTCATTAATTCGCCCTTAGTATTCCAGCCAGCTCTTCTTAGTATTCCATTCCAGCGCTTATCTTTTATATACTAAACACAATTCAGCTGGAGCCCTCTGGCTAAAGTAAAGTGTTTTGTTAGATGTTCTTAAATCCTAATGTCTCTGATTTCTTGCCGTGGAAGTCAGAAATCAGAGATTCGGGGGGCAACTGTGTTGGCACGTATAAGTGCTTACCTCAGGGTTTCAGTGACTCACATTTCAGGCATTTATTACCAACCAGTTAGAATTGACATCCTATGATGGTGTTATTAGTAATATTAATAGTAGTTCTTATGTCCTTATATAGCTCCTGCCATGTGCCAGGCACATAGATTAACTTGTTTAATCCTATGGAATCCTATGGAATAAGACTATTGCTATGCCAGTTCTCCAACACAGAGGTTAAGTCTTAGGGACACAGCTCATAAGTGGTAGAAACAGGAGCGAACCCCAGCAGCCTGGCACACACCACTCTGTAAACAGAGTATAAATGGAACCACTGAGAAGCACTGAATATTAGAACTAGAAAGAAACTTTGAGGGTTTTTTATTTGACAGAGAAAGCTAAATGACTTTCCCAAGGATGAAAAGCACTTTTTGTCATGGGTAAGAGCCCCAAGTGCAGGACTCCAACCCTCGGGCAGGCCTTTTGCATGATGTCACCTCCCACTGTACAGCATTTCTAATTCAGACTGAATTACACAATTCCGGGAGGCAGATTAAAAGGCCCCCCATGGGTAAGAAGACTACTCCCTGCACTCTGAGTCCTGGCCTTTTTGCTATGCCCAGACTTACAGACAGAACAAGCCAGAGACTCAGTTAAAGGAGACACACCTATTTGGTTACTCCGAGAAACTCCCAGGCCCAGGTCACAGAGGAAATATGTGTAGGCACAGGCAACGTGAACATAGTAAAGATATCTCCAAAAACACACAGTGATTGTCCTGAATGACTTGGTTGCCTTACACCAAAGTCCTGCTAGTGTCTGAGAGGACACACCCTCCTCCCCAGAGAAAGACTAATTGGGCTGCTAGGTCTCTGAATGCTGAGGGAGCCCCATATTTAAACTGACCTAATTTGAAGCTTTAAATTAAGACCCAAATGCTCCCAAATAGAAGCTCTACCAGCCTCAGTAGAGTTGTTCATTTGGGATAATAAGAGTATGTTTTCAGAATTTCCTTGTTAAAATACAAATTAGCTGGGCTACAGAGTGTGAGGGGTAGGGGGACTCAGGAACGCTTTAGCCTAAAATCACTTAGCAGAACAGCCTGGGAAAGCCCTGTGGGAATGGTACTTGGGACAAGTAGAGTGTTGATGGTGGCGGAGGGGAGATGTGGAAAAGAGGTGGCCCAGTGTGGAAGTGTCATGGGTAACCAGAGGATAATACAGGGCATTTGAATGGCAGGTATTTGTCTGATCTTTGAGAAAGAATCGATTTAGCTTGGCAAGTAATTTTGATTTGTGATTAAAGTCATTTGAGCACCACCCTTAGCAGACATTAATTCCTCCACGTCTCTGACACGTTGCATAAATTACTTAATAACGTGCATTGACTTAAATCGGAGCCATCTAGAGCATGCCATTGTATGGCTCCTTAGGGTATTTTAAGATAAGAGGAAAATCCTATGGTGTCTCTAAACTCTTATTTTAACTGGCCTTTCAAATAAGCCCTAAAGCTAAATATTTCTCATAATACTAATTCCATATTTCAAGATTTCAAAGGATTTCCTAAAGCCCAATGAACCAAAGTTGATTTGTAGTTTTAGCATGGCAAAGAGGAAGGTGATTATAATGCTAAGGCAGGCGGCTGTGGGCCCAGAATGGCTGGCTGAAATCCTGGCTCCACCACTTACTAGCTATGGGACCTTTATCAAGCAATTTGACTTCTCTGTATCTGTCTTCTCTTCTGTAAAATCAGAGTTGTCAGAATCAGATCACAAGCCACAAAATAAGTGCTTACAACTACACTGAGTAAGTGTGCATAAATCTTAGCTACTACAGCTATAATTCTCCTCTTATTTCTGTATCAATTACACGATGCTCTGAAGTCAACATGTAGAAAGTGTTGGGTTTTTTTTTTAAAGATTTTATTTATTTATTTTCAAAGAGAGGGGAAGGGAAGGAGAAAGAGAGGGAGGGAAACATCAATGTGTGGTTGCCTCTCACATGGCCCTCACTGGGGACCTGGCCCGAACCCAGGCATGTGCCCTGACTGGGAATCGAACCAGTGACCCCTTAGTTTGCAGTCCACGCTCAATCCACTGAGCAACACCAGCCAGGCTAGAAAGTGTTTTTTAGACTGGACATCGGGTGGCTTAGAAAGTCACTATCTCCACCACTGGGTTGCGGTGAACATGAGGAACAATTTCTCCTCAACTCTGTAGCTATCTTTCCAAGGCAGAGATGTTCCCTATCACAGGCAGGGCCTCCTAATTAAGTTGGTGTAGAATGATTTAAAGGAATTTGAGTAATTTGCAAGGGAAGCAGAGTAGACTTCAGAATCCTCACACCAGAGTGTAAACCTCTCAGGCTCTGTTATTTTCATAGATACAACAAAATCCCATCGAAGGACACAAAGCCACTTACAAAGATGCAGCCTGTTGAAGAATAGCAAGCATGAAGTAATGCATCCTTCCCCACCCAGTCCCTACACAGACAGGGCAGCAGACCCCTTCAGAAAGGATTTCGTGGGAAGGGCTAAACAGGGCAGCGGAACCACCATGGGGGGGACCGGGGTCAGGTCCATTTTAGGGGAAGTGACTAGATGAAAGGGCACCAAGAAGATCCCTCGGAATTATTGTTAACTTACCCATTAAGAATTGATTTCTTTATTCCTTATTTAAGTTCCGCATTGTTCTAGCTGCTATGCTGTGTACAAAGATATATTGTACATTTGTCCCTAAAATCAAGAAATCCATGAAGGGTTCTCCAGAGCTGCCAACAGAATCCCAGAAAAACTGACCAGTCCCTTCTCCAAGGACTCTTACTTTGCTAGAAAATGAATATAATTTACAATACTAAATTAAGAGTTCCTGAAGGGAAACACTATTCTACTTATTTTTCAATTCCCAGATCAAACAGTGTTATGCATATAACAGATGCATAATACTATCTGTTAAATAAAAGAACTACCTAGTGGAGAAAGAAGGGGAAAGGTAGACGAAAGATAAACACTATTAAGTACCATGTACCAAACTCTGAGCTGCGCACTCATTCTATGTTTTTGGATGATTATAACCACACTAATGAGGCAGGCATTATCATCCCCAATTCCAAAATGAAGAAATTGGATGTGGTTAAATAATGGCCCAAATCTGCAAAGTTCTTGGGGGTAGAACCCTGACATTCGAACCTATGTCAGTTTGCATCCACAATCCCATGGTTTTCCTCCCACTTGTACATAGATAATGAACTACACAGAGCAAAATACTGTGTATGTTAATATCATTCGATGAAACTGGAATATTAGGACCAAAAAAGTCTGTAGCAGTCAGAGCAAAATTTCCATGAAATTTCCATTCCGTTCAGCAACACTTACGAAGCATCTACTAAGCACAAGGCTTGGGGCTAAAAGCTGGAGCTAAAAAGATAAGTGCACGTGGTTGGGGAGGTTATGGCCCTCCCTCTCTTCATCTTCATTGCTAAAGTCATAGTTCTGGTCTTTTTATTTCCCCACCTGCCCCTAAACTAGGATTTCTTCCTCTAATTTACTCTCAATAAAACTCAGAGTCATCTTTCTTAAGTACACCAGGTCCTGTTAGAACTTTTCCACACTGCTTCCAGTGACTTCGTAATAAAACAAGAATATTCTATCATGCCAATACTGATTTAATTCTTGCCTACCTAATAAGCCTTATCTGTTACCACTTCCTCCTGCTGTCCCCTCCCAACTTTCATTCAACATTCTAACCATTCTCAACTTGTCAACCATCCATGCTGTTTTCACCTCCACCCGTCTCCTAGAGTCCCTTCCTTCTCCCTTCTTAACTCCTAGCCATCTTTCAAACTGGCCTGAGATAAAGTATACACTGAAATTAATATGGAGTACAAAGTTGTATAATTTTGATAGGTGTAATTACGAAATGGAAAGTTGACATTAATTGTTATAGAATATGGAGTCACTGAAATTCTCTTAGTAGAAAAGTAATATCAAATGAATATTTTTAAAAATTAGCCAGTTTTAGCCAGGGCTGGGGGGCTTAGTTGGTTGGAGTGTCATCTGATAGACCAAAAGATTGCTTGTAGTTTGATTCCCGGTCAAGGAACATACCTCGGTTATGGGTTTGATACCTGGTCAAGGAGCACATGAGAAGCAACCAATTGATGTTTCTCTCTCACACTGAAGTTTTTCTTTCTCTCCCTGTCCCCTTTCCTTCTTTAAAAACAATAAAAACATTCTCTCTTGAGGGTTAAAAAAAATTAACCAGCCCTGGCTGGTGTAGCTCAGTGGATTGAGCGCGGGCTGGGAACCAGATGATCCTGGTTCGATTCCCAGTCAGGGCACATGCCTGGGTTGCGGGCCAGGTCCCCTGTGAGGGCCATGTGAGAGGCAACCATACATTGCTGTTTCTGTCCCTCTCTGTCTCCCTCCCTTCTCCTCTCTCTAAAAATAAATAAATAAAATCTTTAAAAAAAAATTTAACCAGGGTTATACACATGGTATTTAGAGATAGGAAAGACCAGAGGTTGAATTAAGATAATAATCCAGTATTAAATGACGGTTGCATAGACCATAATTAATGGCAGTGGGAATTCAAAGAAGGGCTGAATTACAAAGAAGGACTCAGTGGCTGAATAGAGAGCAAGAATTTAGTAAGGGCAGTTTATGCCAATGCATGTAACTTAGCATGAAATCAGAATGTATATAATCTGGTGTTTTTAAAGGAAACATAAGGCTGTCTTTCATTACAAGTGTCAGATTGCATCAGGGCCACTGTAATACAGAACTTTAGACAGTTGGATTTAGTAAACTTCACTCAACAATCAAATATATTCCATTAATTAGTGATTGGGAATCTTGGTGAGAATGAAGTTTTCAACTTAGTTTTTCCAAATTGATCTGTAGAAAACATATCCAGCAACTAAGTCCAAAAGGAAAATCTTGACAGGAAAAAAAAGAAGACATCATAACACGAGACCAAGAATGACTGAAATACGTCACAAGTCTCTGTAATCCGTCACATAAATAACTGGCCCCAGGACTATTGCACCAACTTCTGCGTTTGAGCTGGAGGATATCCAACCTGCATGCTGCCATTGCCACTTTACCAATTTGTAAGTCAACTTAGCAATTCAACATATTATGCAAAGACATTTTCCTCTCGTCAGGCTATGCAATTCTAGAATCTCTAAACTCTGCCAGTTCTCTCTCCCAGGTGTCTTTAGGACAGGCAGGCATAGTGGGAAGAGTTGGTGTCATAACTGAGTGAAGACAACACAATGGTCACCTGTAGCCAACTGTACAGGCACTGGAACAGTAACGCAAAACCACCCACGTGTCTGCATTCACCAGGGTGCTCCGGAGAAACACAACCAGCAACTCCAACTGGCTAATGTGTATACATAAATGTTTTTCAGTGTTGTCATTGTGCTAATACCGTTAAGATAATAGCACTGTTTACTAGTATCTCTAAGATATATACCTACATCTATTTATCTATCAAAAAAGATTTATTCTAAGAAGTTGGCTTATGTGATTATCGAGACTGAAAAGTACCAAAATCTTCAGTCAGCAACCCGGAGACTCAGGAGAGCCAATATGTGGTTTCTGACTGAAAGCCAGAAGGCTTCAGACCCAAGAAGGGCCACATTTCAGTTCAGGTCTGAAGGCCAGAAAAGATGTGGCATTCCCTCTTACTCAACATTTTTGTCCTATTCAGGTCTTCAGTTGATTGAATGAGGTCTCTCCACATTGTGGAGGGCAATCTGCTTTATTCAGTCTGTTAATCAAAATGTTAATCTCATCCCCAAACACCCTCACAGACACTTTCAGAATAATGTTTGGCCAAACATCTGGGCACTCCATGGCCTAGTCAACTTGACATAAAATTACCCATCACAGCATAAGCCTAAGTGAGTAGGAAGCTCCTCAGATTGTCTGATGGTAAGCCTTTCCATTTCCTCCCCACCCCCCTCTGCCCTCTCCAACACACGCACAGACTCCATCTGCTACTAAAATTTTCCAAAATTGTTTTGGATTAAAATAACATCAGTGTTCACCTACCAATCTTCAGTGTCACCAAAGAACAGGTCACTTACAAGAACCTCTGTTTCAGAGTCTCTGACATTCATATCCAAGTTGAGAGCAGAGGCTGCAGGGTTCACAAAGGGTGGTGGTGTCAGAGCTGGTTACAGAAGAAAGGGGAGTATCCGGAGGTCTCTTGTGGGCCGTGCTCACCACACTGGCCGCCAGGAGTTCATTCATCCTATGTATGCCTGTGTGTTCATGCATACATACCCACAAAGCCACACACAACCTGATGGAGCAAGCATGAGTTTTTCTCAGCCAGGGAGGCTGTGGAAAGAAGGATGGGAACTCTGGTCACAGGGCAAATGGGAAACAAGAACAAGTGAACCAAAGATGTAACTGGGAACCTGATGGGCTCACTGGACTCTCATTGAGAGATAATCAGGAAAGCAGACTTAGGGCCTGATCATGGCAGGCACTCAGTGTCAGGCTAAGGGAGCAGGCCGCTTCTTTACTGTTGGTGATGAGGCCAATGAAGGTTTTGAGCAGGAGAATACTAGCAGGGACTCTGTAGGGAGATTAATTTTTCAGTGGTATGCAAAACAGAGAGGCAGGGCCCAGAGGGTACAAAGCAGTGAGGTTTTATTCAACACCTTGGCTGAGTTCAAATTAAATCCAGTAATAGAAGAAGGGGTGGGGGTTGGGGGGGACTGTAAGAGGAGCAACAAGAGTACATATGTACAAAAAGCAGGAAAATGTCAAGATCCAGACTTCACGAGGAGCCCGTATTGGAGTCTGCTTTGGGGAAATACGCTGTAAGGACCTCAGCAGTAAGGATTCCCAGATTTGCTAAGGCACTTCTTTGTTAACTTGACTCAGCTATGCACTTCCTACATCTGTTCCTCTCTCCCCGAAAAGCCATGCTACTTCCTACTCTCTGTGCTTTGTCTACCTCACAGCTTTTGCTTCCTCTTCGTACACAAAACAACAGTGAATCACAGTTTTATGCATACAGTACTAATATGAATATCTTATTGGCTGGTCCCCATGGAAACTGAATGGAAAACAAATCCCTTCAGTCAGAATCTAGAAAGGATGTATACTTTTTAAAAATACACATTTCAAGGTCAGTATTTCTAAATATTAGCAATTAGGAGAACATTTATTCACTGGAAATGATGAAAATCTAAACAAGACAATTATTACAGAATCATTTTATCATCCCCCCCTTTCTCCTGGAATCCAGTCTTTACCTTTCTTTTATAGACTCTTGCTTTTTACTAGAAGCTTTTTAGGTATCCATCCTGCCCTTTTGGTAGATACAATAAATTTAATTACTTACCATTGTTTCATTCTGTTTGACATTTAAAATGTATAGACTGCAGCTTAATTCAGCAGCTCTAAACTCAGCTGCATACTGTCACCTGAGGAGGTGATCACATACAATGTCCTGGGCCCCTCTCCAGACTAGTTGAACCAGAACCTCTCTAGGGTTGGGGGCGGGTGATGCCCAAGTAGAGATGATTATAATGTGAGGCCAGGTAGGGAGTCTGCCCTTTCTTCATAGCTCCTGCATCTCAAATCTGCTGTCAGCTGGCTTTGACAAAGACTGTTCTTAAATCTTTTTGATTTAATCTTAAATCAGTTTGAAGTATGTTTCAACAGTGGTCCAAAATTTTAAGGTTAAGGCCCTGCTTAGCAAGGCATTGCAAGTCACAGTTACAGAATCCATTCAAAGCAGACACACTGCAAGCAGGAGATTACAGTGAACTTGTGTGATTTACCATTTTGAGCTAAAGTCCAGGGATTTAAAGGTTCCTTGTTGATATTTAAAGGGTGTTTTAAGCAGATAAATGGCAAAATGTCTTTTGAGGCAGATAAAATGTACCTCTATAATATTCACTTAATGAGAATATACTAAATGTCTGGAACTATTTCTACTAACTAGACCATAAATTCTGCAATTTTAAACAGTTTTAAAATGATAACAAATTTATTTTTTATTCTATGTAAAATTACTTATTCCTCAAAAAATAAAAATGATTTCTAGCTGTCAGCATTGTTTTGCAAAAATGAAGATCTGTGGGCCAGACGAATGCACTTAACTTTCCCAAGAGTTCGTATGTCTCTCTCTTAAAATGAGGTTGTGTGTGATTCCTGGTATAAATTAGAAAAAAAAAGTTGAGAACACGTGGCCCCCCTGTACATTTCTAATGTGATTTAATCCAGGTGTGTGCTCATGCATATACATATCATAACAACATACACAAAAATTGCAATACAGCCGTTTGTCCATTATACAGCTGCTGATCCTTCTTCTCTGGTAAATTCTAAGCCAGTAGTTCCAACAGGATTTGTTCTCTGTAGGTACATATACTGTGGTGCAATTTCCTCAGTGTCTCAGGTTTTGCTGCTTTAAGTTACCTTATTTAGGACTTAGGGGGACTCCAAATAGGATAGTATATGGAATTAAAACATCAACAAACAGTAATCGAAATATTGGCTGGCCCTATACATCTTGGTAAAAATAACCATCTCTTTAGAAAGTCTGTCAGCACTTCCCAAACCACATCGCTTCTCTACAACAGGTAATAACTTGTCTTGAAAGTAAATATACCTTCTAGATGGAAACGGCAGCCTCTTTAGCCAGGGGGGTCACCAAAGATAGCAGGGAGAGAAGAAAATACAGGATTAAAGAATAGAAGGGTAAGAAACAGGAGGAGAAAAAAGGAAATTACACAGACGATTGAAGGCAGAGGTAAAGAGAGGCAGAGAGGACCCTAATCTCAAAACAGCTGTGTTTGGTGCCCAACAGAAGTCCTGTGGCCTTGGTTACCCACCACTGCACGATTCCTGCAGATACTTGGTCCATAGTCGAATTCCTCCTCTTTGGTTATCTACAATCCAGAAGATCTAGAGATCAGTGGGAGGAAGGAACCAATGCTTTAATTTAAATATAATGATAGCAATTCACATGAAATCCAAGTCGAGATCCTGTCAAGTGACACATCACTTAGTCATCCCAGAAGACTCCGCACTCTGTGGAGGAGTAATGTTTCGGGGAGGTACGGCCAAGTTCATAACAGAGGCTTTCGATGACCATGTGTCTAGTCTGGACCGTGTCCAAAGGGGGTCAGACCCTGAGTGTGTCCAAGTGAACCATCCATCAGACAGTGTAACCACAGCACCAGGCACAAGAGCTATTACAATAGTCCATTTTCATTCCAGCAAATAAGCTCAATTACCAGAGTGGTTTAAATGACCGAGACCAACCGCCTATGGAAGAGAATGCAGACTCACCGCATCTCTCTCATGTTTCATTCTGGTGTATGCTCCTCCCAGGAGCACTTTTAGGGAAGCTACGTACAGTAGATATCACCTCCCTCCTTGCCCTGCCCTGCCACCACTTGTCTCTTTTATTTAGGGGAGAAAACTGAAGTTAAATTTAGTAGCTAAGAGCACAGACTTGGCCCCAAACTACCTGGGTTCAAATCATGGCTCTGCCACTTACTATATGAATAACCTTGGGCACATTAACCTCTCCAACTTGGTGGATTACCTATATCACAGGAATGATAATACCTACCCTGTTGAATTTTAATAAGAATTAAATGTTTAAAGTTTAAATTGTTTAAAGGTTTTAGAACATAGCACATATGCCAAGTGTTTCGTAAATGTTAGCTCCATTTTATTCTTATTTGAACCCTTTTCAAATTTTGCCGCATAATAGACAGATCAAAATATCGTATTTTTTGTTTTAATTTGCTTTTTCTGATCACTAAATACGGTGACCATACATATTTAATTGGTACATTTACAAACCATATTATTTTTTCTGTGAATTGACTGCTTGTGTCCTTTGCTGTTTTGTTCACTGATTTGTGAGTCTCCTTATCATTGATTTGAAAGTACTCTCTGTACATTACAGATAGTAATTCTCTGTGTTTATGTAAATAGCAATCACTTTCTTCCAGTCTGTGGCTTCTTTTTAACTTTGTTTTGCAACTACAGATATTTGTAACTGTTATGTAGTCAATCTGGTAGTCTGTTTTTATTTATGGCTTTTAATATGCTTGGTTAGGAAAACATCCTGCATCACAAGATTATAAACATACTATCCCACATTTTATTCTGGTGACTATACAATGATTTTAAAGGTTATTTCTATAATCCACTTAGAATTTTCATATACATTGTGAGATGGTGTGCCAACTTTATCTTTTTGTCAGATTGCCTAAGATATTCCTATGATTTGAAATAGCACCGATTGGCAAATTCCAATTTAAACAATGTGTCTAAACTTTTCTATTCCATTAATCTATTTGTCCATTTCTGCTCCCATTTTAACTTTTGATTAGGCTGGTTTCAAATAATTCTATACTTTCAATATATTGTGGCACTTACTGTACATTTTTCCTCCCAGTTAAACTTTAGAACCTTTTTAAATTTCAAAATAATTTTATTAGAATTTAAATTGGTATTGTAATAGATTAATAATTTGGGAGGAACTAGTATATTTATGATTAGACTTCCATTATCCAGGCTTTCATATACTTTAGGAAAATTTTATCATTTTCTTATACATATTTTAGATATTTTGCATTAAGTTTATTCTTATTTATGTTTTGTTTATACTATTCAGATTTTCTGTCATTTCTGTTTAAATAAAGAACATTTACTTTATAATTATTCTTTTGTAGTATTCTTTTATTAATTCTAATAGTTTTGTAGATTTGATTTACTTATTTTTAATGAAAATGCATGATTGCAGTGTTTGACAATTAAGCATATCTGTTTCATATTTCTGACATATGTTCTCTATCAACTTAGAAATGTTTTATCTTATTTTTAACTTACTAAGGGTATTTTTTAAAATCAATAGCGGGTATTGAATTTTATGAAGTGCCACTTTTATACTTACTGGGATGATCATATGTATTTTCTTCCATATCAGTGAATAAGTTAAACTGAACTAATGGAATCACTAAGGCTGAATAATCTTTGTATTCTTGTATTAAGCCCGTCATGTTTATTGTATATGAGTATTTTGCTACTTTGCTACATGCAGGTCATATCTATAGTTATAGTTATATGTGATCATGGTCGATAGACTTATGTCTGTGACATATTTGTCTGGCTTTGTATCAGGCATATGACAAATAAGCCTATAGATAATTTCGTAAGTTTTCCATTTTTTTCTATACTGCAAAAAGCTTTGCATAACAAAACAATTATCTGTTTCTTAAATGATTTGTACAACTTGCCCAATAAAACCATCTGGAGCTTGTGTTATTCGAGAGGAGATCATTGAATTTTTCAACGTAGTTCATTATTCAAATTTTTAACTTACCATTGAGGTAATTTTGAGAATTCATACTTTTTAGATAATTGTATACTGCATCTATACTTTTCAATTTATAAAGACATGTCTTTCTATAAAAGTGCCTCAGTCTGTGCTTATGTTCATTTATCCCTCATTTTTAAAATAGGTTTCCTCCTTTATACCATGTCAAGAGTGCCAGAGGTATACTAAGTTGCCAATCTTTTCAATCATCTTACATTTATGTATGAAGTCTATAGATTTTTCTTTTATTAATTTTATCTTTATTATAATTTCATTAGTCTATTTTGTTCTTTTTCTAGCTTCTTTAATTTAATGCTTAGCTATATTATTTTCAGCAGTTTTTTTTGTTTTCTAATAAATAATAGTTTTCTCAAAAAATCTTGGTCACTCATTTTTTATATGGCTTGTTTTCATTGACATTTATTAATGTAATGTAACTTATTTTTTAATTATTAGAGTAGGAGTGGCATATTTTAAAAAGCTAAAATGAGCCAAATAAGCAAGAATGAGAAATATAATTTGTTATATCACCCAGATATAACTAGTTAGCCTTTTATAATCAGTCCTCATGAATATAAAAAACACAAAACAGACTACGCATTCTCTTTTATAACCTTCTTTTCTACTTGATTTTATTTCACAAATTATCTAAATAATTATATATTCTACTACATCAATTTTATAAGCTGCACTGTACCACTTATTAAAATATTTCTTCAGCATTAATATTTATGTTATGCCTACTTTTCACTGTAACGCTAAGATTGTCCATAAGAGACAAATACAAACAGATTGAGTGTCTTAAGGATATTTCTGGTTGAAAAATGAAAATATAAATAACTAGAACAATTATTAAAGCCATATGAAAGAGGTTAAGATAATGCATTCAAAACTACATTTCTCTTCATCTCAGACATTGGTAGAAGTGATAATATTTATTGAGCACTTTCTGTATGTCAAGCACTATGTCAGGTGCTCTTATATCCAACATCCATTATCTGACTTATTAAATCCTTTATTTAAAAAAAAAATCAAATTAGGTATTAGTGATCCTATTCTTTTCTTAGAAAACAGGGTCTCAGAAAGCAGGACAGAAAAAGTTCAAATCCTGGTGGCAGAACTGAAATTTAAATGTAAGCCTGTCCTTCCCTAAAACTGTGTAACCTTCTAAAATAAGATAAATATATCTACTATGAACAACTTTAATTTTTTTATTTGGGGCCTTAACTAGGCCCCAATTGACCAGAGCCAAATTAATGCATGATTCATTACTAGTGCTTCAGAAACATAAAAGGGATTCTGGTTATTTATTTATTTTTTGCTGATATATATTGCTTTGAAAACAGTAAGAATCCACATATTGGGACTTTGTGTGATGTTTTTATGGCTACATTTTGGAATTTTATGTATGCACGTATTCTATTAATTTTGTTATGGTTCATGATGCATGGTCAAATAAAAATTATCACAATAATTCATTTCCAAAATAAGCCTAAGACCAATTACAAACGTTTCCAAGGAGAATAATTGAGCTAATTTATATTTCTTTATCAAGTAATGCGAAGTAATATTTACTTAGGACTATTAGGCAAATGCATAACTTTGGTTATAAATCCTTCGTAAACCATTTCAATACAATCTGGAACTCCTTACATGTAAAATTCCCAGGAGGTTCTAGAAGGTCAAAATTGATAATAAAACCACTTGTTGGTTAATGCGTGTTGCATAAGAGTTACACTACATCATTCAACGTCAGTGCTCAGTAGCACATTGGGAAAGACGGGGTTTGGTTTGGAGAGGTTCCAGTGGCAAGGAAAATGGTCAGTCGCAGTGTATGTGGGGCGCATTGCCAGTGCAAGCCCCAGAGTCTCCCCGTTCAATTGCAAAACACCTGTCCTCAGCGTATGGAGTCAGAAATAGTCTTTCTTCTCATTCAGTTTCCCTATCGATGTTCTTCAGGAAAAAATTAAAAGATTGACTGAAATAAATAAGATAGAAACTATGATATTAACAAGACAACTTCATTTCCTAACTCTAAATTATCTAGTGCAGTACCTGGTGTGTCATGGATATTAAGTATTTGTTGACATTTTGGTTAAAGTTAAGAAAAACCACTTCATTTAATTTCTAACCACTACAACTTCTAACTTTAATTCTGTCTTTATCTTTCAGCTTCTTTGCGTTCTCCTCTGCCAATCATTCATGACTACCATTTCTGCTTCAGCTTTTCCAGCCTATTCTTTCTTCACTCTTTAAGGGTGTTTTTGTACCACGCGCTTCTCTTACCTTTGTCTCGTGTCCTGCCCGCTTTATTCTGTTGAGAGAAGTTAACAAACTTGTTTTCCTGTTTATTCTGTTTCCCTAGTGGCCAATGTAGGTCCCACTAGGACATAAAAATGTGCCAGTGTTGTCATACCTTTAGGCAAATCTAAATAACAAATAGTCACTTGAAATCCTCTCCTATTTCTCTCCCCCAACTTGGTTCTCTGTGTGAGACCAATTGTGACAGACAAAATAAACATTCTTCCTCGTTAGAGACCAGGGTTATAATTAAAGATCAGGACGAAGTCTCCTCCCTGAGGGTCTAGATTTGGAAATGTCAGATTTTATTTATTTATTTTTTTAACTTGGATGTCTTTATTTGGGTGAACTAGGTGGAGTGGGGACAGTGGTGGAGGAATAGTCTTGAATTAACTGATTACAGTACCCATCGCCCCTTATTGCTTACTCCTCTTTGACTCATTTACATTACCTGTCTGACCTCCAAAAGGTATTTGAGTTTTCAATCCTTCCATGGTTTCTTGTTTCTTTTTTTTTTTTAATTACTTTATTGTTGTTCAATTACAGTTATTTGCATCCTCTCCCTCCCCTCCCCCCTCCCCCCACCTCCCCCCCAGCCTCCCACCTCCCCCTTAGCTCCCTCCATGTGTCCTCTACAGTGATTCCTGAAAACGCCTCTCCCCATTGTCCCCTCCCGACTCCCCCACGGCCATTGATAGACTGTTCTTAATTTCAATGTCTCCGTCCATGCCCTGCTCGCTTTCTGTCTCTGTTGTTCACGATCCAGTTAAAGGTGAGATCATATGGTATTTGTCCCTCACCGCCTGGCTTACTTCACTTAGCATAATGCTCTCCAGTTCCATCCATGCTGTTGCAAAGGGAAATGTCAGATTTTAAAAGCCTCCCACCTGCTTCTCTCTTCCAGCTTCCTTCTTATCTGTTTCCCTGACACCTTCCCTGACCCAGGACCCACTAATACCTGAGGGACACCAGGGTCAAAGGTCAGAATCAGCAGCTCTGACCTTGCCCAACAGTGAACTCTGGAAATTTCTGTCCAGCAGTCTCATCCAAGTGATGAGGTGAGCTGTTCACCCACTCCACCAGGGATTTCAGGAAGGCAGAAATCATCAACTCTCAATAACTTCTTTGTCCTTCTTTCTCTTGACCAAATAGGCACTAAAGTTACAACTATAAAACCAGAAAGGCATTAAGCAGAAAAGTAAATGCAAATGTCAACACTATTTTTTAATCTGTTTGCATTCTAAAAATGTTACACTTCTGTCTCTCACACAAATGTGACAAACATTCATAAGCGCAGAAAAACCACTCAAATCAGTTTCTCACATAAAACAAGTTCATTCCAGGATAGAACTGGCAGGAAGTGACTGAAACAAGAATACTAAGTATTAGGAGATTGGATGCAGATTCATTTTACTGTAATTTCTAAAATGCTGATCCAAAGTCTTCCATTTCTTCCACAAATAATTGAGCACTTAACATATGTCAGACTAAGCCTTCTGAGCAAACAGATCAGGATAGTAAGTCCTCACTTAACATTGTGCGAAGGTTCTTAGAAACTGACTTTAATCAAAAAGACTTCTAATAGTATCAATTTTACCATGGATTAATTGATACAAACAAGAGTTAAGTTCCTACAGCATACGTCTGGTCACAAAAATATCACCAAACTTCTAAAGACCCCAAACCCTGCTAAAATACATATAAGTTACATATACATTTAAGAAGTAGATACTAAGTAAGAGAATTCTTTTCTAACTCACTACTCCAGCTCAGGGTCGCAGGGTCCAGAACCCACCCAACAGCTTCGGGCTCAGGCATGGGATGCTCTCACCTCCAGCAGGCCCTTTCTGGAATTGCTTTGCTGTCCCTCCACTCTCTGCTTTTCCCCTCCAACCTGAGTTTTAACCATCACAGTAGTAAGTCATGCTGACATGCTTGCTGTATGCTAGCCCTAAACTGACCCCTTCATGGGGGTTTTCTCATTTGATCTTCACAATAGCACTCTTCACAACCTGTTTGTTACCCCAATTCACAAATGAGGAAACTGGTGCTTACGTGGGGGGTGGGGTTGGTACCCATGATTCTTCCCTGTAATACTGCCTCTAACCTTTCTCCCTCCAACTTTCATTCCTTTGCCCCTTTCTTCTCTCAGCTACTCTCATCTAGATAACAGTGCTGTTCCCGCACCCTGTGGGATGTCTTACTGCAGAAACTCTGAATAGAGAAGCTGAAGTGCTTGGTACTGCCTCTCCCTATACACCAGGAAATCTTCCAAAGCCCATTCAACATATTCCCTCATGTAATACAATGACCCTGACAGAAATACTATTACCTCCTCAGCAGAAGACACTTAAACACCAAGAAGTAAAGAACTTCCCCGGAACCCAGAATAAGAGTCAGAATGAGGATTTGAACCCAGAATGTCCAGCTCTGGGACCTGCATTCCTATTCAGGCTTCATCTTACATGACTCACCAGGATTAGCCCAATTGATCCCTCAGTTGTTCTCAAAATCCTTTCTACACCTGGTTTCCAATCCATCTTACCTGGTTTGTGTGCTACTTTTCTGACTACCTCATCCTATTCTCCTTTGCTAGTTTCTCCTTGTCTCCCTGACTTCCAAAAGTCGGAGTGCCCTAGAGATCAATCTTTGGACATGTTTTCTACACTCAGTCCCTAGATGACCTCATCCAATTTTACAGCTTAAATAGCTCTATGTAAATAGCTTACAAATCAATATGTCCTGTCTGGAACTCTCTTGTAAAATCCAAACTCGTATATCTAACTGTCCACTCAACCTCTCTACTATTGACTATCTACGGCATCTCAAAACCAACATGCCGACAGCTGAGGTGTTTTTCTTCCACAAACTTGCTACTCCCTAACGCAGCTAATGACAAGTCTGTTCTGCCAGTAGCCCAGGCCAGAGCCCTGGATGTCATTCTTAACTCATTTTTTTCTCTCACAACACATTGAATTCATCTGTAAAATACATCCAAGACTGGACAGCTTTTCATCACCCCCTCACCATCACCTCTCTAGTCCGAGCCACTATTACTTCTTGCCTAGATGTTGCAATGGTTTTTCATGGGTCTCCCCTTGACTCCCCTGCCAATCTGAGTGAAGAGAATGAGGCACCACCCTAAATGCAAAATTTAAGAAACATCAAAACTCAATAAACAGGAAAAATATTTTAATATTTTTTAAAACCCATCATTTAAAATAGCAAAATTTTCAATAAACACTGGACCAGACCCTGTCTTTGCATAACTCACCTCCTTTTCCCCACCTTAGTCTCAGTCCCAGTCCCACTCAACTTCCTTCAAGGTGTTCTCAACAGTTACAGTGATTCTGTTAAAGCTTAAGTAAAATCTTGTTAATCCTCTGGCTTCACATTTCAGAGCCAAAGCCAAAGCCGTTTTCACGAACTACAAGATCCTATGTGGCCTGGTCAACCATTATCTTCCTAACCCCAACTCCCGCTTCTCTCCTCATTCACTCAGCTTCGACCTCTCCATGGGCCACCTCACCGTTCCATCAACGAGCTCGCACCTTAGGGCCCTGCACTGGCCATGCCTCCTGCCTAGAATTCTCTCCTCCAGACACATCCCTCACTTCACCCAGTCCTCTGCCTAAATTCACTCTGTGTAGACCACACCATCTAAAATTTCATCCCCCACAACCTATTTCACTTCATATTCCTCTTCTACTCTTTTTTTCCCCAGAAATTATCATAAGCACTCTACATATATTACTAATGTATTTTATTGTTTTACCCACTATGTAACTCCATAAAATAATACAAAGCTGAGATTTGGGGAAGAGAGGGATTTGTTTTGTTCTTTTTATATTCCCATGTTTCAAAAAATTCATGAATGATAGTAAGTACTCGATAGATATTACAGTGTTTGAATGAAGATTGATAAGTACACGTGAGTGCTTCGCTTTAGCTCCAATAGTCTTAATGCCAGCTATGGGTAGGTTTTGAATTCTATTACCTCAATAAATTACATCAGGAACTATGCTTTCAAAATGCAGTTGCCTAAGACCTGAAGAATTCACAAGCTTCTAACTTAGATAATGTATTGCAAAACCTTTATTTCAAATGGACCAATTTTTGAAACAAAAGTTTGACTTGCTTAAAAAATATTTATCTGGGATTCAAGTTCATGCCTTAGATTATCAAAGTCGGGAGATCGGGTTGCTTTTGAGAAACAAACATTGGGTATCATGTTTCTCTTACGGCAAAGCCTGAATTTCATTTCCATATTCTGATTTCTAATGACAACATTATAATAAGTTATACAGATTTTCTTAACTTCACAGTGAAGCTGGGTGTAATCAAAAGATCTTGCTGTTGTAAAATATCTTTGATTCTCTTTACTAATTATTAACCAAAACTAAAGATAGGTTTGGTAAATAAAACTTGTTTCATCACGAACTGTTATCTTTTGATAGAAAAGATGAAGTGCAGCAAAGAGCAAATCTGCAGGTTGGCCAAAAGACCACAGCCTTTGCCTGCAAACACCTGCAGGACGCTCGGGGCCAACATCGCAGACCCCGCGTCCACTCGTGGCCTCCTGGCTCCTGCAGGTGACATTCAGCACTGTGGCAGTGTTTGAGAGTGTCCTGACGAAAAGACAATTTAGGGACATTTGGGAACAGGGCAAGAGTTCCCAAACTCTTTAGGATACAGTCTAATTTTCTAAATATCCTAAAGTCTATCCTAAAGTCTAATTTTCTTTGTGAATCTTCAAAATGCCTTTTGTAGTTTTATGTTTTTAAGATGATTTATATATATTTTTGTAGATGTTTCTATGACTGTATTCACCAGCAGGCTGGGATTATAAAGTGAAAACAGGTCTTGTTTCTCCCCCCTCCCCCTCCCCCTCCCCCACCACCTTGTAGGGTTGAGAGAAACAGTATTTACACTCTAAATGTGTCAGTGAAGCTACAAGTTCCACCCTGAATTTTGACACATATCAAATCACCACTATCCTAAAGATGCTTTCTAATTTGTCTTAGCCAAAACATGAAGTTAGGATTTTTTTTCTTTTTAAATCACTGCCTTTTGAAAAGTACAGACACAGAAACTGGTGTGTTAACTAACTGGCTTTGCTCATACCCATAAAGCACACCGCCCTAAAGCCGGGCTGGGGGTGGAGCTGACACGCAGCCAGCACGAACTGAATACTCAATACTCCGAGAGAGAGAGAGAATGAGTGAACACTGAATTGACCTGCATCAGAAGGGAACAAGAATTATTAGAAAGTCAAGGGCAAGAATGGACATGCTTAATATGAAGGGCACAGAACTATTCTGTCCCTATAACAGCTAATTTGTATTATCTCTCTGGAATCTAATTATTTCTTTCTTTTAGTTTTTAAAATTATATTGAAAATGTTACTTTGCAAATGATGTTTGCCTATCAGTGTGGGGACTGTTTAACTCTATTATTTTAATAATACTTTGAAGCTATGTTGTGCTGAAATAATCACCTCGGCTACTTCATTTTATTTGGTCACCCAAATTTTGGCCCAGTGTCCTATATTATTAATTCATTCTGAATCTTTAAATGACAATGAAAATCAGTACAGGAAATCTCAATACACAGGACAGAAAAGTTTTCAAAGGACCCATCGTCAAATGTGTTAGATTTGCACTTGATTCATAAAACACGTTTCCTCAGTCTTGGCTGGCGGAGCTCATTCAGCACAGTGAAAACCCACACAGAACCTTCGCTGCGCCATTCACACTCGAACCCAGCAGGTACGCTCCCACTCCGCGTGTGGGAGCCTTCAGGGCCTCGCACCACCGCAGCCTGGGACATTCAGCACGGCCATCGCCTTGCCCTGGGAACCTGTGCACTTGAACAACCATCACATTTGGAATGGGCTTCAAATCACGTACCCAAATAGAATGCATAAACAATAAGATGCTGAAATTGCATATCAACATTCATAAACAGACATGTGTGAACTTTCCTAATTTCTTAGATTTTTACAAAGGGCCTCGTGTCCTCTACTGAGTCCTCTGTGCGGTATATGATCCAGATGTTAGTAGGCCCTTCCAACACCACTCACAAGGACCCACTGTTCTTGTTTTGTTAAAACCTGGGTGACATTTTTATTACATCCAGTAGTTTGTGTGATGACTTCTGCATATCTGCCACCAGCACACTGTTTCAGAGATTTATCTCTGGTTAACACAGAACAGGTGACTGAAGCTAAAACTCTCAGGGTTTTGGTAGCTTGTACTAGCTGATTGATTTAGTAACAATGGCCTCTTCCCACATCTGCAAGGACCACTCTGCATATTCTTTTAATTGACAAGACCTAATTCATGTTTAAGCATTTGGTAACATTCTGACATCACTGGATTGAGAATTACTGATCTGCATTCTAACTGGAGACAGAATATTACTCATTTTTTACTTCTAAATTTCAACTGAAATCAAACTTTTTAAAACCTCTTCTTTAATAAGGATATTTAACTGGCCTAGTTTGTATGTGGCTGTTAGTTGCTTTAACCTTGATGACTCATTTGCAGAGCATGTTCCTAAAGATGTCCCTCATGAAAAGGACAAGTTTGGACTTGGCAACAGCAATTTACTTAATTTATCTTAAATTTGGTTTCAGTGAGCAACCCTAATTAACCTGATTTTTTGCTGATAATCACTCTCAATGGAATCAAATCACAAATCCGGGGATGGATTGAGCGGCAGCCAGAAGGAAGCAGCCCTTCGCGCACTGGTCCAGCGCACAGGATATAGCTTGGTCCAGGTAGGCACTTCTTATGACCCGTGCTGAGCCCCACAGAACTCAGTGCTGAGACACCGAATTCCCAGTGAGACTATCAGTGGTCTTAAGACGCAAAACGGGAATGGTCAGTCATAGAACTCTTCAGGTGGGTGTTCCTTTCCAAGGGTGGAGGAAGTGGCATCATTTCGCTTGTGCACCCACCCCTGCTGGTGACCTTCTTGCTACTCTTGGTTATCAACTCAACCTTAACTTGTCATTTGCAAATGAAAGCAGTGTCCACAGTCATAGAAACTATCACAGGTTTTAAAGGCAATATCAGTACATGGAAAGGCAGCTGGGATTTGCCACCCAAAGATGTTGGTGAAGCAGAACCAAGCCATTGTTTCAAGAATCATCAGAGAACAAACTATCAAGGCACTAGCTTTGGTTTCCAGAGAGATCATTGCAGATGCAGGAGGACCGCTAGATGTAAGGTCCAAGGGCTGACCACTCGGTCAGCCTAGCTAGTCCAGTTATTTCTCATAACATCAACTCCATAGTTTAGGGTAATATAGTACATTTTCTATTATGTTCACTTTTTAAAACAGTCCTAAATTGTCTATTCATAGATGTTGGGTGTTAAGAATTATCTGTATATTACTGTCTTTATACTAACTCCCTTTAGAGAGCTTTTCATATATTAAAAAGCAAACTAGTATCTGACATATAAACGATCTTATTTGGAAAAAAAGAATGTTGCCCGTATCACAGTAAGACTAAGAATTATAATCCTCAGCAATTTGATTGTCCTTCCCCCCCAGAGTTTTACAATTTAACCAGATCTCTGTGTGGTTATGAATGCCAATGTCATACGTGGATAACAATAAAACAGGCAGCAGTGTCTCTTTATCACGTGGTCCTCTGTCAGACTGTTGCAAAATGTACTACATTTAGTTTTCAACTAACCTCGTAAGTCATGGCATGCCTCATTAGAGATAACGCTCACCATTGTTTCTAATTCTTCATCCTAATGAGGAGCTTTTAGTTATAGTTTAAGATTTCTGAAAATAGTATTTCGGGACATAGTTTTCAAAGTTACATTTATGTCAAGAGCAAGAAAGATACTAATGTATTATTAATTTTTAATAGTTAATAAAAGTTAAGTTATTCTACATGTTTTTACCTCCAAATTTAGTGTACCTCAAAATTAACGAGTGACTGAAAATTTTTGTGCAGCCTTCTACCACATAAAGTGGTATTTTATAATTCATAGGGATTTGATCAGGCATAGTTGAATAGTGGGAATTTTTTCCTTTTACATTCAACACTTCCATAGATGTTATATCAAATATTGTTTTTAAGTCAGTATTTTTTTTAAATGTCTCTATATCTGAAACATTCATGCAAAGACAATGGTATTGGAAACCATTTAAACCCTTTTGAAATGTAATCTGCCAATATTCATTTATAAGAATATTCCCCTTCTGTAAAGAAATCTCTGTCTGAGGTTCCAAAACATAATGGCAGGAATACATATAAACCTGCCTAGTCTGGTGTTATTTATAATACTTCAAATATATCAAACCTAAATATATAAAAGAAAGGAAATTATTAAGTTATGAAGATATAATCAATACATTCAAGAAGCATAATTTTATAAGAAATAATTCTAAAACAATATAAACTGTACATTTAATTTTATTCTGGGCTCTGGTGCTTCCTTTTTCCCCAGATAAAGACTCAGGGAAAGTCTGATGACTTTTCTGATAACTTTCAGATAACAAAAAAATCTCCACTAAATAATTAGATCTAGTCCAGTATAATAAAAACAACTTCATTCAAAGTTATAGCTATTTCCCTTTCCCAACTATGTCAAAGTAGAGTGGGATTTCTTTTCCATTTTCCTCCTTTGTGCTTTCAGAAGCACAGTTTCTACGCGAGTTCCCTGTCGTTCCTGACTCAGGGCTGGAGCAGAAGAGAGGGGTAAGAGCAGGGAAACGACAGGAAAGTTCTTACTTGACTGACACTGGCCTTAGGCTCTCTGGGCCTGGCAGGCATGTAAAGCTAATGGGATACGTGGTAGGATCATCAGAGCCATCCTTAATTCCGTAGCTGGGGACCTCTCACCCGGCTACACTCTCCTCTGGCTGGCCGCTGTCCTGAGCCTGGGCCTCCTTCTGCAGAGCTGTTTAAACTCTAAGCAGCTCTCTTGGAAAAGATCAAACATAACCCCAGGTCTGACATATGGTCAAATTCTAGTCCCCTGGAAACACTCACACACTCTCTGACCCCAGCAAACTCTGGAAGCACAGGTGACACAAAGGACCCAGCTCTCCCTCTCACCAAAATCAAAGCAGCAGGTCAACGCACTGCTCACCAGTAGGGTCCCAGCAGTGAATTAGACCCTCCAGCCTAGACTGTGCCCAAATGCAGGGAACACCCACGAAGCTCCCTGAGAGCTTTCCGACAACCCCTCTCCCCTGCCTTAGGTAAATTGAGAAGCACCTGGCAATTCCTTCCATTAAGGGGTAAGTAGGACGCACAGCACACCAGACAGTGGTCTCCAAATATCTTTGAATAAATTCCAAAAGCTCCGCTCACACTCTTCAATCTCATTTCTAAACTGCAGTGTAGAAGAGGGGTGGGGTGTTTGGTTAAGAATATAAAACAGTTATACGGTTTTCTCTGCCTCATTGTCCTGCTTGGTGGTCCAGTGACTTGGTTTCCTATTCAAACCAGAGGCCAAAGGAGACCCACTCTATCTTAAAATCCTGTTACAAATGAAATTGTATTCAGTCATTAAATGATCATTTAAAATATTCTGCACGACAGAAAACTATAATGTTATTATTACAGCTATGTAAGAAACTTGCAAATAACAGTATTTTTAAAAGAAACTCCAGCAACAAAGGAGATCACTTTACAAACCTAATGTTATGTTTTAAGAACATTTGCATCATAAAGGAAAAGACCAAGAGGACTATGTAACTTTATAACAAAAAGTTTTCAAATAAAATACCCCTAAAAGTATATGGCTAATCTGTATATTACTTTGGCCTTACACATTCAATTACATTGAGAAAAAGTTAATAAGGATTTAGAACACATGTTATTAACAATAACAAAATAACCGTGAATGTTTATCAGGCACTTATATTCTAACTGCTTTATGTATAGGAATTCATTTAACCCTTAGAACAACACTATGAGGTAACTACTATGTCACAGACTTGTCCAACCTGCAGCCCACGATGGCTGTGAATGTGGCCCAACACAAAATCGTGAATTTACTTAAAACATGAGATTTTTGTGTGATTATGTGTCGCGTTGTATTTAATGTGTGGCCGAAGACGACTCTTCTTCTTCCAGTGTGGCCAAGAGATGCCAAAATGTCGGACACCCCTGTTATGGCCATCTTCAATCTCTGGGTAAGGAAAATGAGGTACAAAGGTGTTCAGTCACTTGCTCGAGATCTAAAGGCTATAATTCCAGTGTTATTGGCCAAACTGTCCGACAATATTTACAAAACAAAGAGCTACTACAATGTCATCTTTAAGACTGCAATTTTAGAGGTTATCCTGTTAAGGCATTCTAACAATATTTTCTTGAGCCCAAACTTTGTAACATAAGTCACTTACAATAACACTTATTCATCAGCAGACTATTAGATCAGAAATTGTCCAATCATGTAGAAAGCTCAAACTCTAAAACCTAGTTATCTAGATCTAAAGCCTCTAATCAAGATTTAAATGTATACATGGCTCAGTTCAATCATTTTGAATTCATTAGAAACTCCCTACTGATTTTGGCTGCAAAGGACTGAAAATCACCCCAGACTTCAAATTAGAGATGGTAGAGACTGCTCTCTACCACATACAAGGTGCATAACTTTGAGCACAGCCTTTACCCACTCAAGGGCTTAATTTCCCACTGGATTGACTAGGACATCCCCACTCTATCCCCCATCATTTTGTGATTCTAGTATCTGCACAGTCTGATCACTGGCCAGCAAACTGCACTGATGAGTTAGAAGAAGACCAGCATATACTGAAATGCAGCCTCCAACTCTTCATAATTTAGAAAAGATTCTTTAGCCTTCTCAATACTTCAGTCTTCCTACCTGGATTGGAGGAAAGGTTAATATTGTTATTTTAAAAACAAAACAAAACAGCCCTGGCTGGTGTAGCTCAGTGGACTGAGCGCGGGCTGGGAACCAGAGGGTCCTGGTTCGATTCCCAGTCAGGGCACATGCCTGGGTTGTAGGCCAGGTCCCCAGTGAGGGCCATGTGAGAGGCAACCATACATTGCTGTTTCTCTCCCTCTCTGTCTCCCTCCCTTCCCCTCTCTCTAAAAATAAATAAATAAAATCTTAAAAAAAAAACAAAACAGGGCAACACCAGGTTTACAATGAAAATAGATAACTTAAATACAATTCAGGATGCATACCCATATGATGATCATTTCAAATTTTGCTATATTTACTAAATTAGGGTTTGAAAGATTTATTTCTGAAAGATTTATACCTTTGCAGTCTGATATTGAATATTGAATACCTGCAAAACAAGAATTAAAAAAACAGAGGGCGATTAATTCATGTTATCTTATCACCCACAGGACAAATACAGCTGTTAAAAATAGAATTTTGCAGGTTACTTAATAACATGAGCCAGTCAATTATATGGCAACTGATGTAACAATACCTGCTTGTTTGCAAATATACTTTGTGATATCATTTTTAAATAACTGGATATTTCTGGATATTGATAGCTGAAAATTTTTTATCAAATTACTTCAGGGAATAAAAAAATGCAATTCCTTGCAAATAGCAGACATTTAATAAATATTATTGATGAAAAATGTGTAATATTGACAAGTTAAACTTTCAACTTCATAGCCACCTTATTCCACATAGAAATATTTTGGAAGTATGCTGCAGTGTTAACTTGTAAAAAACCTTTGTGTCTAGGCAATGGATTATGTGTAGTGCTCTCTTTCCTTACTTTTGAACTCTTAACTGTACTTTGCAGATTTTCTAAAACTAGCATATATTTGGGAGTCAGAGAAAAAAACCCCATTGTGATGATTCTTTCCTCAAGAATTCATGAATGACATGGGTCATAAACTCTGTGCCATGTGATGCTCCTTCCATCTGAAATCTCCTTAAAACTGGGCAAAAAGCAAGGGGGTGGGGGCCAGGGAGGTGGGCAAAGGGGAGAAAAATGGGGACGTAAATAGACTTCACGTGGAGTGATGGGCACACGATGCAGTGTGCAGATGATGTTTTATTGAGTTGTACACTTGTAACCTGTATGGTTTTGCAAGACAATGTCACCCAATAAGTTTAATTTTTTAAAAAGGCAGATAGACTTTTTTTTTATTTTTATTTTTATTTTATTTTATTTTTAGAGAGAGGGGAAGGGAGGGAGTCAGAGAGGGAGAGAAACAGCAATGTATGGTTGCCTCTCACATGGCCCTCACGGGGACCTGGCCTGCAACCTAGGCATGTGCCCTGACTGGGAATCGAACCGGGACCCTTTGGTTCCCAGCCCGCGCTCAATCCACTGAGCTACACCAGCCAGGGCCTAAAAAGGCAGATAGACTTTTTATAGACGAGCATTTTCAGAAAACTTTCTACCCCATGTGGGGTAGAAATGTTTACATTAACTTTAAATCTACTACAACTAAAGCTAAATACATATTAAATAAAGATCACCCTAAAGTAGTTAGAATATTTTTAAAAGTAGACACAGGATATTTATATATAATTTTAAATTTTTTTTAAAGATTTTATTTATTTATGTTTTAGAGAGAGGAGAAGGAAGGGAGAAAGAGCAATGTATGGTTGCCTCTCACATGGCCCTCACTGGGGACCTGGCCTGCAACCCAGGCATGTGCCCTGACTGGGAATCGAACTGGGACCCTCTGGTTCCCAGCCCGCGCTCAATCCACTGAGCTACACCAGCCGGGCAATTTTAAATTATTTAAAATGTGGTGTATATTAGCACTATCTTTCCAGTTGCCATATTGATAATCTATTTTCGAAAAATCATTACAATACAATACATTTTTGTGAGGTATGATAGTAACATTGTTTTCTTTTTTTTTAAGATTTTATTTATTTATTTTTAGACAGAGGGGAAGAGAGGGAAAAAAGAAAGGGAGAGAAACACCATCCATCAAAAATACTGACGACAGACTGACAGATGTCAGAGGGGATGGGTTTGGAAAGCTGCTTTTAAACAAAGTAAAATTAAGCAGAAAAAAAACTCATGAAAAAAGACAAAGATATAGTGATCAAAGCAGGGAAGAAGGGTGGGGCAAAGTAGAAGGTAAAAATAACAGTTGTTGATAAAAAATGACTTGACTTTGGATGATGAACACAATAATATATTCAGATAATGTATCAAAATTATACATTTGAATTCTATATAAAATTATTATTGACTGTCAACCGTATACATTCAATACTAAATAAATAAATAAATACTAAAAAAACAAAAAAAAGAAAGAAAGAAACACCAGTTGCCTCTCATACACCCCCTACTGGGGATGGCCTACAACCCAGGCATGGGCCCTCACTGGGAATCGAACCAGCAATCCTTTGGCTTGCAGGCCGGTGTTCAATTCACTGAGCCACACAAGCCAAGGAAGTATTCTTGCTTTCTTAATCCAATGGTTGTCCTTAGTAAACTTAAAGGGTTGTTTTTGTTTTTCTGTTTTGTTTCTTTACTTCCCATTATTAAATACAACATGTTGATGATGTTAGGTCTTGACATTTCAGGTGTATGAGACATAAAAGGGTGGACCCAAAAAAACCCAATTTATTTATAAAAATTGTGTATTTATTCTTACATGTTTAAACTTCAGTCACCTTCAAAGTACTCTCCATTTGATACAATATACCTATCGAGATGTTTTTTCTACTGCTCAAAACAGTTTTTGAACTTTTCAATTTTGATGCCTTTTAGTACTTCTACCATTTTTTTGTTTCACCCCTTCCACATTTGCAAAAATGTTTCCTTTTAAGCACTTTCTTCATCCAGGGAAACAAACAAAAAAAAGGTCACTTGGGGCCAGATGGTGTGAATAGGGAGGGTGGGGCACGGAGGTCATGCTGTTTTTCATCAAAAATGGCTGAACACTCAGCGAGGTGTGGGCCGGTGTGCTCATAAATCACCCATCATGAAATGGGCAAATGCATTAAAAGAGTCTTCAGAAAAAATAATTCACTGAAGCCAAACACAGCCTCTCACAACAGCACCAGATGGTGCACTGACACAGATGGGTTCCTAGAACATTCACCAGTGGGGGAAGCCTGTCCTACAGAAGGGTACTCTCCCAAAGACAATTCTGGTTTTTTGAGTCCCCACTCATACAGCCTAACCTAAAATGTATATAAGGTAGTTACAATGAGAATGACTTTATTCAAAATTTAGAATGATAACATAAGACTGTTTTACACAGATCTGGGTACTGTCTTTCTGTCAGAGGCTTAAAACTGACAATAACCTTTGACCTAAGGTATAAAGATAAATATTTAGACATAAGAATGTTTATAATAGAGAAATGTATAATATTTAAAAATTAAACATATCCCAAATTTCCAATAAAATACAGGTTACATAAAATATGATCATCCTTATATTTCCAAATTATACAGCCATGTATAACTCTGATTTCAAACAAAGACATGGAGAAATGTCTAAATTTTAATGATAACTTAAAAATCAGAATGTAAAACTTACATATGCTTCCAAATAATATTTTAAGAAATTAATCACACAGTACAAAATATTGGAAAATAACAAAATATAAAATATCTGATTGGGGTAATATTTTGTTTGATAGTCTTTATTTTCCAAACTTTCTCTAATAACATGGATTATTTTTATAAAGTAAAAATTTCATAAAGAAAAAAATTCTAAGGAGCATTCAATTAGGAGGAAAAAAATGGGAAATTTTTACGTAGAAAACTATTACTACTGTTGAATAATAGGAATCTGTGTTCATTAAGCTATTCTTTCTAATTCTTTACATGTTTGAATTTAATATGAAATTAGTCCAATTCTTTAATTCAATATTTCATAGTTAGAAGACCCCCAGAGCCATATAGTTCAATAGAGACGTAAGTCAGAAGTCTGCGAACTATGGTCCCTGACTCCGACGTGGCTACAGCCTGTTTCTGTAGGGACTGCAGGCTGTGAATGGTTCTCACATTTTTAAAGGGTTATTTTTTTTAAGCCTAAAATATCAACTATCTGGCCTTTTACAAAAAATGTTTGCTCACTCAGCTCTAATCCTTACTCTATTATTCTATGTTAGAAGTTAATCCACAATTTTAAAAGAAAATTCCTTATTACTACTTAACCAAAATATTTATAAACTACACAATACCCTTGAGCAGTGAAGACACTGTGTCTGAATTTCAAAGATCCAGTAAGATTACAAGAGATAAACAGGAAAAATAAGTGGGCTTCATCCTTCTCTTCTTCTTTTAATTGGCCATCAGCCTCAATTCTCTTAAACTAGGAACAAAACAGGTCTTTAATTCCCACCCTCAAATTTTCCTTTCTATGTATGTTCTCTTAAATAGAATTTGAATGCAACCACATTATTTTATTCCAACATGTTCAATTTCTCTATGACTATGTACAAGCCATATGTACAAAGGATGATGCTAGATCAACATGAGTCTGATGTGGATACCTGCACCTCTTGTAAGGGGGCCCCAAATTAAGTTAAACCCCCCATCTCTCTGGCTTGCTACTTTAGTAATTTTAAGTAGGCATTTCTCACATTGCAATTTTCCCCCGACGAATAATGCAATAAAAAGTAATTTAGGACCTCAGTGTTTACAATGGGCTTCACTTAGATTAGCTCAGCAAGGGCAGAAGGGGAAACACTGTGGCTTTGACATTCTTTTCCAACCACCACATGAAAACCTAGGGATAGAAATAGGAGTTTGACCTCATGGTAAAATATAGATCCTGGGCCCTATGTTTTCTCCTGTTGCCTGTTCTCACCAACTGCTCATGTCCCCGCTGTCCAAGGACTTAGGTTGTTCACCAAGTGCATGAAAGTTCATTCTTTAAATAGGTAAACTAGGCAGGAGAACAGGATGGGATCAGCAAATCATTGTAGGGACGTGTTTCCCTTAGCTTATCACCCCAGCCACCCACAGGCCAACTTTATTTTAAACCTCTTATGAGGCCTTGCTTCTAATAGCCAGAAATGCCACAGCACAGGGTGCAAGACTCTAAATGAAGGAACAGTCCTGTGAAAGGTTGTGGAAAATGCGCGTGCCTGACATGTGATGGGAACTGAGCACCCCAAGAAATAGACACACATTCCAGAAGCCATTTCCCAACAGCAATGAATTTCTCCTCATATGGCCTAATAGAGAGAGATGGTTTTATATGAGATCATCAATATAAACTTCAAAATCATTGCCAACTGTGTGGTTTCCCTAAAAACTAGAAGCACGTGAGGTTTTCCATTTTATCAGCTTAAAAATCAGTGTGAACTCCATGACTCAAAAGCACAGAAGCACAGACCGTTCTTTTGGACTTTATACTTTGCTTGCAGGCACCTTCAGGATTTTTTACATTGCTATCTGTTTGTGTAATATCGATCAGCAACCAAAATAAGTGACTCTTGATCTTCAGAACCTACTAGGTTACTATTATGAGATGCAAAGATAGCTTCCTTACATAGACTAAGAAGGAAAAAAGGGAGACTGCCAAGCCACACAATTAAGAATTTGCAAGGACTTCAACTCATCTTTTTCAACGTGTTTCAGAGGTGCCTGGAGAGAGCTGAGATGAGGTTACATGCTACATCAACACAGCATTAAGCAACTTTAAAATTCATCCTGAGAAAATTATTTCCCTTCCAATTCTGTTTCAGACACTCAGATGAGAAAAGACAGTGGTTGAAGGTATGCCCTAAACACCTCTCCAGCCCCTGCTAAGTTTTTTAAATCTTTATTGAATTTTTTCCATTACCATTTAGTCCCTTTATACCCACCCATCCCCCCACCCCACCCCCCAGCAATCTCCACACTGTTGTCTGTGGCCATGAGTCTGCTAAGCTTTTAAACACAGCAGGACTAGGGCTCAGCTGGCAATGGACAACAATGTCCAGCTAGAATTTTATCATGATTTCCCTCCTTTGTAATTGCTTTTATAATTACCTCTCATTTGTGGGAAATGATATGGATATTCCTGTAGCAGTGATTTCCACACGTGTGTAAACACACAGTCCTGAGAATTTACACGTTTTGAGCACAGCTCT
>PVJI01000404.1:197679-270933 GCA_004026765.1 Micronycteris hirsuta
ATAGGAATTTGGCAAAGGTGTATCTTAAAAAATTCCGGCTTGCTGATCTCTGAATATTGCTTTCACCTGGTCCTGTCTGCCACCAGACGTGAATCAACATCCTGATGCCTTGCTATGAGTAATCCTACCTGTTCTGCTTAATCCCATGAATAATCAATCCTATGTAAATTGCTAATGCCCCTGATAAAAACCCTGGCTGAGCAAGCCACGGGGTTTTTTCCTGGAAATGGGAGGAATCAGCCATGTAGCCCCGGTCTTGCTTTCCCCGCGTGTCTAGATACACGCATCCGAGTCACGGTCACCACGGGTGTCGGCAGGCCCGATCTACCCCGTGTCATATTCCAGTTATAAGAATGATTTATATTTTCTTTTCTGTGTAAGTTCCTTTAAGAAAATAAATCAATACAAAGGTAGTCATTAAGTAGTTAATGCAGTAGATGTTAATTGGACATGCAATTGGAGAAACACTGATTTTTAAAACCCCTATAGTATTCCCTTTGAGGGTCCTAGTGACTATCTCACAAAAGATCAAATAACATTTTCCCACATTTGAATATGGTATCAAAGTCTGCCTCTCTTTCAGAAGCAGCCTAACACCCTCACAAGACCTTCGCAACCACCTAGTCAACCTGATTTCTTTCTAAATGAAGAATTTAAAGTCAGGGGAGATTTAGTGTCTTGCCAAGTCTCTAAGCTTCTCTGAAATTTAAATTCATGGAGTGTGGTAAAAAGAATAATGACTGTATAGAATTTCTCACTGTAGATTAGTTATGTTTCTCACATAAAAAAAATGAATGCATTGCACAGAATTCTCCTTGGCATATGTTGAACTAGGGAAGGACAGAAGTGCATGTACTTTATCTGCACACAGACACATGTCTAGCTGCATGTGGACAGCTTTCTACAATTTAACCAGATATTTGAGTGCTGTATTAGTCAATTCAAAAGGCAAATAAAAAGTAAATTAAGTAAACGAGTAAATAAAAATTTGGGTGGGTCTATTGAATAAATTATGTGTTCCCAAAAGATAAAAGCCTAAAATATACAAAGCAGTTGCCAAAGGTTTTTGCTGGTTATTTCTTGGATGGAATTTCAAGGTTCCTGTAGGTTGGAGCAGTGTGTCAAGATGCAAAGCCAGAGCCAGTGAGCCTGAGTGCAGCAAATCCTGGCATCAAAAAAGTATCTTTGCAGTCCATCATTATGTGAATGTTATTGCAAAATGTGAACAGAGGGTCTTAGAAGTGAGTTAGCATTTTGCTTGTTCTCTTCTGTAGAAACACACGTACACAAATACGTTTTCTGATTTTTAATTGTGTGTAAGGATATTCTTGAATTTAATGTTCCCATGAATTGGCCAAAAACTTACAAAAAGCTTTACAAAATAGAAGTTATTTTTAAAAGCCTGTTTGCTTATGAAATATTGAGATACTGGATTTCTAGAGTGTGGTTTGCCACACATAATCCTTAAAGGTAAAGGGAAAATATTAAAAATGACATTATTAAATGCTTCATTTGATAAATTAGTTCTGCCTTCATAAGACAACTAATAATTTGAAATCAAATTAGGACTATTTTCCTAGGCAATAGCCCTTTATCAACCTTCTAAAATGATAGAGGAACACGATTCATAACTTACTAATAGTTGTTCTCCTGGGTGAACCCCATCATACATTTTTAAAGATCAAGTGCAAGGGCTTTAGGGAAAGTGAAACAAATAGACAAATTGCCGAGGACCAAAAGCCATTTGCCTTTTTCTTTGTGCCTTGCCATAAATACCTCCAATAATATCATTTATTTAGAATTAATTAAATCAATTCACTATTTCCATTCAAGTTGATTTTAAAAGTAAACTTTTTCTCACTTAGGTAAATGGAAAAGCCACAGGTTTTATGTGATATTATAATTTTCTAATATGCAATAAAATAAATGTATAACTACTAAAATAAAACTTTGGCCTGTGAACAACCTAATGTCATCTCGCATACCACATTTTGAGAAATGCTAAGCTATATGGTGACAAAGCTAAATTTCTGTTTGTGTCTTATGTTTATGCCCTAGCTTGGTTTCTAACTGTGGCTCCACATTTCTACAAATTGCAAAGTCCCATTTTATTGCAATTGCTATTGCTCTATTTTTAGAAAAATAGCACCTGGCATCCATATTGCACATGCCTTGCAAATACTGTAAAAAAAAAAAAAAAGCTAATAATGCCAACTTCCAAAGTATAGAAATTAAATAAATTCTGCTTTCTAAACCCAGTCTAATGCAGATTTACCAACATGAAGTCAATAATCTTAATGGGATGTGAAAATGAACACACTAAATACACAAAACAGATCATTATCATTTATAGGAAATTAACTAAGTGAATATCCCCCAGAGCCCTGTCTATTGTACTCAGACAACAAACATGGCATAAACAGAGCCAAGGTAAAAATCACATCTGAGAATCCTTTGGAGACATCTTATTGAAGGCCCCTCAGATCTGCCTTGAACCCTATCCAATAATGAGATATGTAGGGGGTATGCAGGTGGAAAGCCATAAAAATAATGTCTAATAAAGATTTTTATTCACTCTTCCAAATTATCAACTGGGAAAACACTCCTAATTCATGAGCTGCAATAAACACAATCCAGAGAGACATTCCCAATGCATCAGCATCAGCTGTGACAGGACTCCACGGGAGTTTCCCACAGCGCCATCGTGCTGGGTATGGCCCTGGTGACTGGCATACTAAGGAAGACTAGAAGTGCCACCTAGTCTGGGTGTATTGTCCAGCGCCTGAGTGACCAGGAGCAGGAATAAGTACACAGCCCTTGGAAAACGGAGAGGACAGCATCTGAAAGCAGTTTAGGAAGGGAATATACACAAGTTCTTTCCTCTTGGCAAGAAAAAAACAAAGAACCAAAAAGAACCACGAAGATAATTACAGATTTAGAATACAAAATTTCCAAAGAACCAATAAAGGAATTGAAATTACTAATCATGACAGAAAAAAAAAAAACAGGCTGAATGTCCTTCCAGTTTATGAATGGGCTCATTTATGGGAGACAACAAACCATCTGGTCTCCATGCTTGCTAAAGTGGAACAAGAAAGTAGATGCAACACATAACATGCAGAATTACAAGGCGGGTAAGCGTGAAAAGTCATTGTGACTTTTGAGCAGTATATATGGCATGCAGTTTACCAGATCAAGAATCACAGGACCTTTGTTCCAGTGTTTTCTGCAATAAATTAAACCAGTACAACTTCAGACAACTTGCATAATTTCTCTGGACTCAGTTTCCTCATCTGTACAATGAGCATATTGGGTTGGCCAAAAAGTCTGTTATGTTTTTTTCCGTAAAATAAAAGACATATTTTTTTGTTTTCACCAATAACTTTATTGATTTGGATATGTTGAGCATGGCAGCTGTCTCCTACTATTGACTTCTAGTGGGTAGAGGCCAGGGGTGCTGCAGAACATCTTCCAGTGCATAAGACAGCCCCACGGCAAAGAATTATTTGGCCAAAATGTCAATAGGTCCAAGAAACTTCACAAACCACTTTTGACATGTTCAATCACTCACAGTACCTTCTCCATACACTGCACAGATCTTTTATTCTGTTTCAGTTGCATTTTTACCTTTCTTGAAATAATAAAGCACAATACACCAAAGACGTTGCATTTTTTTCGATCTTCAATATAAAATGGATACCCAAAAATTCACCAATTTTGATGTTTTATTTAAAAGCATGTTGATATGACAGCTGTCACAATACAACCTAACAAAATTGTTACAAACGAAGTTAAAGACAACTAAGCACTACTAGAGCCATCATATGGAAAAACTAAACAAACTTTTTGGACAACCCAGTAGAAACAAGGAAGAATAATGTCATGACTACAAGCATGAGCTCAGGATTCAAAAGACTGTGTTTGTCACTTACTGCTTATATGAATCTGGACACATTCTGTGCCTTGGAGTCCTCATCTATAAATTAAAAGGAAGTAGTATCATCCACATTATTTTATCGAGACAATTAAATGTGTTAATACATGTAAAGCACTTAGCACAGTGCCCAACTTAATCAGGGCTACCTGTTGTTTTAAGATTTTTTTTTTTTTTTTTGCTGCTGCTGTTACTAGTATGTGTATGTAGTAGAAACTAATTTTTGTTGATTAAACAGAAAAGGAGTTTATTGAAAGAATATTGGTTCACATATTTTGATTTGGAGGGCCAGACTCAAAGGCAGGCTTTTAGGAATGAACCCAAAAACTATCACAAATCTGGAAAGATATGCAAATACATCCACCATCACAGAATGCTCAAATCTCAAGTCTGCACCAGTACAATTCTGCACCAAAACTCAATGTTTCTTTATTATAACTATGATTGTCCCAGAGCAAGGGAAGCTGGAAAAGCCTTTTAAAATCCTGTAGGAGAAGGCTATTTTGCCCAGATGCCCCAGGTGTATAAAAAGTTTAGATGCCGGGTGGCCGACATGAACTCAGTCTGTTCAACTTTCATGGTAAGATTTATTGCTTAGAATTTGTTAAAGGTTGTGTGGTTTTACTCAAAGTCAAGAAGATGGTATACACAATCCTTTAAAGACTATGTTTCTATCATGAAAGGTTTAAAATATCTGTGACAGAAGGAACTTCCAAATACTCTTCGCATGTAAACAGTTACTGAATAGGCTTGGAATCCAATATTTAAGGTTTAGCTACTGGATTTATCTTCAGTTAACTGAAGATCTAAAAATTAGATCTTCAATTTTTAAATTATATAGTTGAAAATTTTCACCTCTTCACATGTGACTGGAGAGAGTGAATGGTTTCCAAGTCTTTGATTGGGAAACTAAAAATTCCCAGAGTTGAATGAACATTCTCTCATGGAAAAAAGTCCTATATTCTTTCTCTCAGAACTATTAATATACTTGGGCTCCTGGGGGGAATGCATTCCACGGGGAAAGAGCAGTTATAACTGGGCTTTATTTTAAACTCAACTATAAAAAATATTGCCTAAAATATCAACAATCTAGTTCCCAACTGTCCTTTCCCAGTAATGGACAGCTATTCTGACCCCGTGACTAATGCCCAGTGCCTGTCCGAAACTGGCCTGCTTCTCCACCACGGGTGCATTCCGGGCCTGGTGGGTGGTTCTGGAAGCCAATCCCCGCACTGGGTGAACTCTGTGGCATCTCTGCACCAGTCAGACCTTTTGTGATCCCAAAAGATATTCTTGGAGACTTTATTTTAAGGCTTTATAGAAACCACAAAAAGACCCATGAATAAGATTTCCTGACCAATCATTTTGGCTCAGAAGCTGAAGAATTCTCCTATACCCATGAATGACTTGCACAAAATAGTTGGGTGACATTTTTAGCAAATGTAGCAAGAAATAAAGTTGAAGAAAAATTTCAAAATGTCAATATGCTCATTGCCTACTTATTATCAAACTATCAGCCAAAGCTTGTCAAATCAGAAATTCTGGAATAGCCACTTTTATGGAATGAGAATTTGCTTTCTTCAACCTGAAGGGTAAAAATACTACCAAATTCATTCTCAACTTTTTTGCCCAAGAATTCACAGAATAGTATGTGTCTAGACATTTAAAACATATACACACAGCCTCAGAGGGATCACCAGCAACCAGGTTCAGGCTGACCCAGAAGCGGGCTCTAGTTTGGCCATAGAAATAAGGCTCTCTGTAAGCAACAGATATGACATGTTCTTCTCCTCCCCAAAAAACTGTGTAATAAAATGATTGGAAATTGAAAAAGGATTTAAAGCAACAGATAGTTTGCAATCTAATGGCATGATAAACTTTTTTCATAGATAATTATTTAAATGTGTAGATCTGTTACAAGAGATTAGGCTTCCATATAACAAGGCAACCAAATGTCACTGAGGGACTCTGACACCAGACTGCCTGGCTTCAGTTCCCAACCAGGAGACTCAGCAAATTATACATTTAAGTCTCTCTAGGCTTCTGTCTATTGTAAAACTGGATGGGAGCAGTCTATAACCCACGTTGATGTTTGAGGACTAGACAGTGTATGGCAGTAAGGGCTGTGCAGGCAATCATGAGAAGGTAAGGAAATGAAATCTTTAACATGCCTCTAAAAGCATCTAACTTATACTTTTCAGGGAATTCTTAGTTGAGATATAGCTCACCGGGTTCTTTTTAAAATAAAAATATGGAAAAGTTTATTTCTTAGATTTCTCAGTGATAATAAATTTTTGCTACTAGATAATTCTGCAAGAATACAGAGGAAGGAAAAAAATACAAAAAATCCTGAGGCAAATATTTAACTATTTAGTAAAATGAAAAACTTGCAGTCACTTAAAGCAAAAAGTAATCAAGGCAAGGCAGAAGACTCATCTGACTTTTTTTTTAATTTAAAGCAACATAATATCCATCATTAGGATTAAAAAAGTGATCGCAACCACAGACATCATTTAAGTACTGTGACCCCAAAAGCCTTTGAGCTAACACGTAGAATAATTGAGAAATACTCAAGTTAGTATATATAAAGGTTTAGCAATGCAGCCAGAAGCTGCTTTACTTTTATTTCAACCAACAACTATTATACAAAACAATGTTTTAAAAAACTAAGATGTCTTTTTAAAATACACATAAAAAGTATTTGAAAAGACAGTGAAATTTTTAAGAGTAACTACTTCTAAGGGTAGGTAGGATGATATATTTAGGAATTTTTCTTTTTACCTCATACATTACTATGTTTTTTTCCAGCATGTATCATTTTATAGTATAAAACTTCTTAAAGTGTTAATTGTAGAAATTAGCAGTGCTGACTGATATTTGGTCTCTTATAGCTTACTTTCTTTAAAAGTCACAAAAGTACAATAACAAGAGCCCTGGTAATGCCTAAGTGGAAAGTAGATTCACATTTCCCCAGCAGATCAGCAGCTGGAATAGGCCTACATTTCACTGTGGGGCCCCCAAGTTACTTAAAGTTCTTTAACATCCAGAGAAATATAGTGGCATTTCAGAGAAGCACCCCTACTATTCCTCCTCAAAGAATGACATTAAATTAACCAAGCATTTGTTAAGACAAAGGAAAAAACAGAAGCTAATTTCCTTTGGACAGAGAACAGCATTATTACCTACCAAGACATCCAACCTTAGTAAATACCTCTCACCATTTTGTCAGCCTCAAAAATAGGATTAAGTTCCTTACTAGCTCCCTACCCCAGAAGTTAACCAGCCACTCCTTCCAATGGTCACCTCCATATTGTTTCTGCTCAGGGCCCTGTGTTGCCTTACTTGGTATATGAAACAACCTAACTTCAGGGAGGCAAGAAGAGAATTAATAACCAATAAATATATATCACATGCCAAGAGCTGTGCCATGTATGTCTGTTGCATTATATCCTTTAATCAAAAGTTGATATTATCTTCACTCTGCAGAGGAGAAAACTGAGGTTTTGAGAAGTCACTTGTCCAAGGACCTACAGCTTAAGAGTCACAGAGCCAAGAAGCCAGCTCCTGAACACTACCCACCACACCACACAGCCTTCAGAGTGGGTCCAAATTATATCAGATCCTTTGACAATCAGGCTCCAGTGATTTTGAATAACAGGAAAAAAGATAATAAACCCCTTATATTTGTCAATACTTTATAAGTTTTTCCGTGCTCATCTCAAGCAAGTCACTGAAGCATAGAACATGGTATTAAAATCCATACACAAGAGACTGATGTTTTTTACCCTCTGACCAGTCAACTGTTATTTGCCAATGATAAATATGTTTCTGACTGTGAAATGGTTCTGAAAAATAATTGAGAAATTTGAGCTAAAGATCTCTTGTTTTCTTCTCCCCCTCATACCCTGGATTTGCAGGAAAATGGACAAAGAAAATATGGTGGTCCCCCACCTGGCTGGGATGCTGCACCCCCAGAAAGGGGCTGTGAAATTTTTATTGGAAAACTTCCCCGAGACCTTTTTGAGGATGAACTTATACCATTATGTGAAAAAGTGAGTCCAAATTTAAAATTTCTTATCTTTCAAGGGAAAAACAGCACTCTCTTCGCTGTGCTTTCACTCTCATTTTTCCTGCTCACTGGTGGTTTCTCCTCTGGTTGCTATTCCTTAAGCAGGGAAAACTTTCCCCTGGTTAGTGACGGTCTCAGCTCATTGGCCTGTTACTGATATCATCGCTGATGACTTTCCAATCTATATCTCAGTCCCGATCTGCACTGGCATGTCCTCTCACCACAAACTGAATGTGCCTATCAGTACACAGTAGCATGACGACAGCCTGTCTAGAAAGAGATACTGCTCCGACTTGACATTTTAATGTGGGTGCAACATTTTTACCTAAAAAGAATGGGTAGATGTGTCATAGCTCAAATATGTGTCTATCCACATCCATCCAGAATGAAATGTTTTTCTACAAGTTCGAATTTTTTGTCTGCCCTAATGTATCCATAAAATTAATTCTATCATTATGAAGGTTCTCAGAGTAATTACAGATTAAGTTATAAACTTCCTCAGTTTTAATTCCTAATGATATTTTGTTACTAAACCCCAAATTAAAGGCATAATACAAAATTAACTGTCATTATCAGTATTTACCAAGTGGTGTTTAAACAAGCTCATTCTTCAAAAATTTAGCAAAAATGGGAATTTAGCTATTTCTTTTCTAAATGCCAAAATCGTGTGTGTGTGTGCGCGCGCGCACGCGCCTGTGACTCAACTTCAGATTCAGAACTACTCCTAATTTTATACATGCAATCCCACTTGCATGTGGGCAATTTATAAGGACTTAATCCTGAAAGAACCTTATAGTGAACCTGAAAATGAGCACCACAAGCCACCTGAAACACAGAGCTGCAATATGCTTGAATTCTTTCCTAATGAGCCCAGAAAACAACTGGTGTCCCTCACTGAATACCTTTGGTGAGCTGGGGTGGTATGAGACGAGATGAGGGGCAACCAACCGGTGTGGTAACAGCATAGGCTTAATGATGTCTCTTCTTACCTCATATGTTCCTCATATCTATTTGGGTCACCCTTGTTACAGCAGCCAGCAATAGTGAATTGCTGTGTCTGTATTTCTGGAGAACATTTGGAGTACCAGGAGGGAGTATTATGTAGGTAAACAGAGTAGCTATAGCCAGAGGTTAGTGAGCAGCACCTTTCTATGGCGGAGGTGATGGCCCTGGGTCCACTGTAATAAGACCAGCGTTTACCTTCAGCCTACAGATTGTGAGAATAGCAGGGCTCCCCAGATCATCCACTAAAACACATCCTCTGTATTCCCCATGATGGCGTGGTGGGGAAAAGGCAGCTAAAAATGTTTAGCAAGGTCCCAAATTAGTATTCCTTGTTTTTACTTAAATATCAGAGTATTACCAAGTAAAGATAAAACTAAGGAGACTTCAGAAGCCCGTGGAAAGGGAAAGGACAAATCTGTCAAGAAATTGTACTCCTGACGACAAATGTGTTTTCGGGTTCCTAGGACCTTGTATAAATCTCCAGGTAGTTTTGTGGTGAAAGGCCACTTGCCTTGCTCTGTCAAAAACATATTCTGTTAACTTAGGCTGAAATGCCATTTATACAAAAAAAAATTTAACTTGACTTTGCCCATGAGTCAGATAATGGGTTTGAACCCAGCATGAAAATATGCAAACCGTTTCACCGGGGATGCAAATGTCAAATATGGCAGTGACAGACTCCATAAAACATGTGTGCGTGAGTGTGTGTGTTCATTTGGAAGTACGAATGCAGAAATGTGAATTTCTCTTTTTCTGTTACTTACAGATTGGTAAAATTTATGAAATGAGAATGATGATGGATTTCAACGGCAACAATAGAGGGTATGCCTTTGTAACATTCTCAAATAAACAGGAAGCCAAGAATGCAATCAAGCAACTTAATAATTACGAAATCAGGTAAGATCCACCTCTTCTAGATAAAAAGTGAATCAGACAATGCACCTGTATCTGTTCTCCTATCAAGTTTATCTAATATAGTATATGCAAAGATAGCAAAACCAGGAATAAAAAAGGTTATTTTCCTTGGGAAAAATTAGTTTAATGAAATATTTGTTTAATACTAACACTGTATTAGGTGCCAAACTAAGTTCTGTGAAATGTTTAAAGAAACAAAATTTATTAATTTATTCATTTCATAAATATGTGCTGGGCCTAGCTTAAAATAGTAGAAATAGATTGAAGTATATACTTCCCTATCCTCTAAGTGAGAAAATAGATGTAGAAGATGATTTATAAGAGTGTGAAAAATAATACCAGGAAATCAATAAAGTTGTGGCTGGCAGTGGATACTCTGACTTGGTGTATATGAGAAAATATTCCCCAGGAAAGTACAATTTCACCTGAGACTTGAATGAAAAGAACCAGCCACGACCGTCATACCTGGAGAAAAGTTAGTCTAGAGAAGGAAGAGCAAGTGCAGAGATTCCGGTCTGAGAACAAGGCTGGTGTGTTGGAGGCACAGAGGAAAGCCCACACGGCAGAACCGAGTGCAGAGAGGGGGGCTGACGTCAATACCGTGGGAGAGCCTTCTACTCCATGTTTAGGAATTTGGATGTTTTTTTCTTCTTTGTAGCCAATTTTTATTTGAACTCTAGAATTTGAATTTCATTCTAATGAAAAGAGGAACTCACGGAAGGGTTTTAATGAGATTTACGCTTTTTAAAACATTACTCTGGCTGTTCTAAAAACAAAGTAGGAAGCCAGTGAGAGGGCCGCCACGGTGGTATTGATCTCCACAAGACATGGCAGTTGCACAGGCAGGCGGGTTAGTAACGAAGGTGGTGAAAAGGGTCAGGTCTGGGATACATCTGGGAGTTTGGATAGATCCGACCAGCTGAATATCGGGCTGGGAGTGTGAGTGATTTAGGATTCAGGGAGGAGACCTAGGAATGTTGGTCCAAGTGTCCGTGGGTGTGACAGTGTCACTGAGATGGAAGAAACTGGGAGAACAGCAGGAAACAGGAAGAGCTCTGTTTGGGGCGTTTACATTTGCGATGCACATTCCACAACCTGGGGGAGATGGTGAAGAGGCAATGGCATGATATCAAAGTCAGAAGAGCGGTCAAGGCTGGAATATAAATGTGAAGGTCAGCCACATTTCAAACCACGGGACTGTGGAGGGCTCCAGGCCATAACTGACCCCTGCAATCAATACCTGGTTTTCATAAAGTGGCCATAGGGCTACTTTGTGAACTGTGACATTCTAAGGGCTGTCTGGTATGTGGAGGAGGCTTTGGAGTAGGAATTCAGAACTCTGCACAAGTGCACGTTCCTGTAGACAAATCCTTTGACCTCATTCAGCATCAGCTTTATCATTAGCACCTATGTTTTCTGAGCATCCATCATATGAAATTCAGATGCTCTTCAACTTACGATGGGGTTATGTCCCAATAAACCCATCATAACTTGTGGAAAAAGCATTTCATCTAATGAATGCCATAGTTTAACCCAGCCAGTTCCTACTGAATGAATATGGCTTGCCCACCATTGTAAAGTCAAAATACTGTAAGATGAACCATCATAAGTTGGGGACCATCTGGATAGTAACATGTTTTAGAAAAAGTTACAGAAATTTAGCATTACAGTTATGTGGTCTCAGGGATTAGAAGATGCCCTGTTTGTTAGATTCCATGGAACCCGGACATCCTAACAGTAAGGGTTATTCTCAAAGTGGTTTTTCAGTTGAGTGGGTATAGAACTGGCTATGTAGGGAATCAGCAAGGTGTGCTATATCTACTTAGCACGCAGTTACCCACTGGGGTCTGTCAATAGACAGGGTATCTGTTTGTGGAGGATACATTCCAAGGCCCCCAGTAGATGCCTGAAATCACAGACAGTACTAAACCCTATACACACTAATTTTTCTATACATACATAACTAAATTTATAAATTAGGCCCAGTAAGAAAGTAACAACAATAATAATAAAATTGAACAGTTATAACAATATACTATAATCAAAGTTATGTGAAAAGCTTTGGGTTCATTAAGTAAAATACAGGTTACTTTAACACAAGCACCACTAACAGAACAGTTTTCTGACTCAGACCACTATTAATTAACCTATAGGCAAGTCTCATACACAGTGTGGGTACGCAGGACAAAGGGATGACTCACATTCAGGCAGGATGAGGAGAGACAGCACGAGATTTCATCACTCTATTCAGAAGGGCACACAATCTAAAATTCGTTAATTGTTGATTTCTGGAATCTTCCATTTAATATTTTCAGACTGTGGTTGACTGGGTAACTGGAACCATGCAAAGTAAAACCACAGGTAAGGGGGGACTACTATGTGATCGATCCACTACAGTCGCTGATAAGAAACAGTATTGTCTGAATGTTGGAGTCTTTATCTACTAAACAGAAATGAAAACCTACCTCCATCATGGGGCTGTTACGAGATAATGCACGTAACGCTGACAATATCAGAAGTTCTGTAAACGTTTGCTGATAGTGACAGTGATGGTGACGAAGGAGGAGGGAGAACTATGACGAAGCCTTCAGATGAAGTTGGTGGCAAAACTCCAGCCAAAGTTCAGGTTGGATATTAGTTGCAAGGTGAAGGACTAGGATAAATGGAACGTGAAATAGCAGAATAGACACCCCAGAGCCAAGCTCACCTACCTCTACCCTGCCTTCCGTCCATGGAACCACCTGAGAGAGAACCTTTCTTGTAGAGAAGACAATAACCTTTGATTTGCTTTTACCAGGTTATAGATGAGGTTCTTATCCAGAAAAGACCCACAACTGTGAGAGCATCCGTCTCATCATAAAATATTCACTGAGTGTCATCTAAATGCCTGGCTTCTGGAGACATTAAAGCCGTGCCCTCAGCTTTTGAGAGATGGCTTTTCTTCTCCAAGCGCTTCTGGGAAAGGTGCCTAACAAACCACACAGATCGAAAACCAGGATGCAGAGCCCCTGGGCTCCCCCTGCTGGTCGCCGACTCCTGACCATCCCCTAACTATCAAAAATAATAATGTCTCAATAAATAATATCGAGGAATAGAGCATTTATTAAGTGAAGTTTTTTTAATGAAAAATTACTTTATCAACCTTTCCCTTCCCTTCCAAAAACAACAAAAAAAAAACAACCAGCACATGTCTAGCGCAATGGAAACGGGCCTGTCACAGATCTGACATGGTCCTCGGTTCTCCCAGACAGCACAGAAGGCAACGAGGACAGTAGCCCGACCCCACTCAGAATCCCTGCCACACATCCAAAAGCCACTAGGTCCCAAAACCCAGCAGTCTCCCACTCACCTGGATGTGCATTTTATATCATGACACACAAGTAGTTTCCATTAAGGGAATTTTATCCCTTAACGATGTGTCATTACAAAACTCACACAGCCTAATTTATAACACACACAACAACAACAACAACAAAACTACAAAGTAATAAAAGTTAAACCATTCCTCCCCAACTCCACTGCCCAAAGATAATCACTATGTTAACTTTTATTGTCATTCTTTCCAGATTTTTTATATAGTTATAATCAAAATGGCCTCCTCACATACTTATTTTGTAGTCTTTTTTTTTACCCAGCAGCATATTATGAACTTTTATTTAACCAGTAAATATGCTTCTACAATATCGTGTTCAGTGACTGTGGGACATTCTATACTAGGATTGCCTGTCTTTTGCTAACTAGTGATTCTCAGCCAATAGCAAATTATTCACAATAGGGAACATCTAGAAAAGTGAGGAGTCGTTTTTCAATGACCTAATAGGTAGCTACTGGCATTTAGTGGGTGAGAACAGGGTGACCAATATACTTTGCTACACAGTGAGGAAACATCAAGCCCCAAGTCGGTAACATTTCAATTGAGATACATTAAACCAGCCTGTATGTTGGGGTATGTTGGGATGTTTTGCTCATTTCCCATTTGGAGGCAGACTCTTTTAAATAGCAACAATTAATATCCTTATACATTACACTTGGTGCTCATCTGCTTCCTAATGTCACTTTCATAAGGGGCCTTATTTGGTTAAAGGTTATGCACACTTGAGACTTTTGGTACATTCTGCCAAATGTTTCCCAGAAAAGTTTAATCAATCTACACTCTGCCAAGGAAGGTGTACTTCGACTTGCTATGAAGCAACACTGTTCAGTGGAAGAAACAGAAACTGAACTGAGAGTCTGGCACTCGCTCCATTTCTTGAATTCTCAAGTTCTTCACATGTAAAATGGAAATAACACCTCCACCTACCTACAGGCACCCTGCAAGGGCCAAGTAAGATAATATGTAAAAATCTGTTCAAGGATAAGGACTATTTTTAATAGCAATTATGCCTGAATAGCTTCCCCATTTGATGGAAAAGAAAGGGAGCACCAGGGATTGCAAACTCAAATACCTCCGGGACCAGGCAGGCACTGAGCTCCGTGGGCAGCGATAAAGGCCTCGCTTGGCATTGGGGATATTTTAGGGAGGGGAGAGAATTGACAACTGGCAAGTCCACATCTACTCTAAAGACAGGTGATGCTACTCAACTTCAAATATCTTTTTTTTTTCCTTTAAAAATATAGAGCAAATGCTGATAGATTTTCCAATTTCTGAAAAGCAGCCACTGCTTTCCAAAACTAGTTTAATCACTATAAGGACCAAATGCCCCAGGTCTATCGGTGTTTTCAGGCGCAGGTCCATACTATACTTCAACTTCTGTTTTAAACCTTCATCACACATGGATTCTCACCAACCAAAGCTCTGCTTTTTTTGCAGAAATGGGCGTCTCTTAGGGGTTTGTGCCAGCGTGGATAACTGCCGATTGTTTGTTGGGGGAATTCCAAAAACCAAAAAGAGGGAAGAAATCTTATCAGAGATGAAGAAGGTGACCGAAGGAGTTGTTGACGTCATTGTCTACCCGAGTGCAGCAGATAAAACCAAAAACCGAGGCTTTGCCTTCGTGGAATACCAGAGCCATAGGGCAGCCGCCATGGCCCGGAGGAAGCTTCTACCAGGTCAGCAACTGCCTGCTCAAAACTGAGTCTCTCCCCCACCCCTCCCTGCCCACATCGGGCTGCTGTGCACCTCAGGCTGCTGTGTGCTTCAGCAAAGGAAACAAATGCTTACCGGTGCCCTGTTGGGTCATGTTGTTGTTCTATATCTTTGCTTATGTTATGTTTTAAACTCTTCACCCTTCTCATATATCTCGGAAGAAATTGCATCTCCTAAAGTTTTCACAGACTAGGCTCTTAAAAAAATATTCATTCTATGCATTAAGTCTAATTTGCCTGCACTGGAGAAATTTAGAACTTTAAGCTCCAGCAATTCTATCATGAATGCTTAAAGAATTTTCTTAAAATTAAATATATCAACCAAGTTATTTTTATAGAGAGACTTTGTTATCCAGTTTATTAGCAATAGGGTCTGCTATCCATTACAATGTAGAAATAATAAATCTTCAAAAGATACACTATTCCAAAGACAATTAAGTGAGATACTTTTATCATGACGTCCTAGTGTCTAGTAACTTCTGCATAACTGGCTTGGGGGGGCTGAAATAGTGGCTCTCTCTGTAGAAAGGCACCTTTGTTAGGTCCCGCAGCCCCAGAGAAGGTCCTATCTGGGCAATAACCATCAGTTCCTAAATTTAAAAATCTCCACACCAAGACTGCCTTCGTCAGAGTGACTTAGGAAAAACTGTTGAAAGTCTTCACTCTAAAATATTTGCTAAAACTTACGTAAAGTATTAAAGTGAATTACTATCAAAATAAGAGGATTTCCATAATTACAGACTGGACACACCTGAATCAACTCTTCATGAACATTAAGGGAGAAACACCAGAAATGAAAACAACACACCTGGATTTATGTTGCCCTTGTGCGTATTCTTAAAGACAAAACAAACCAACAGCAGGATTAGCCCACTAGATATTTTTAAAACTGGAAGATTGCTTCTGAGCTTGGAAAAAAATTTAATAATATTTTCATAAAGGCAGCTAAAGTAAAAAATATATACATACATAAGATCGCCCCCAAACTGCTGGTTCTGTGAGAGGGGAGCATACATTTAATATTGAAGCTTCCATGTACTGCTTGGTCAAGCCAGCTGACTCACAGCTACATAGTAACCCTCCTTGTGGGGCACAGCGAACCTTTAAGTGACCTGAACTTAGTATTTTGCTGTCCTCTTCAACTCTTCTGTCTTCTTCAACACTAACACTTCTGCCATTGAAAAGCCCCTCATGTTCTCAGGACGCTATTATAACACAGATACTCCCTCCCCTTAGACTATTTGTTCAAGGTTTCCTAATTATTCTCTCAGTTCTGCTGTCCCTGGGATGCACCCCAACCTCTGCCTACTCCATCCTCGACATTACTGAGGTTAGTTTTCCCCAAATATCGTGTCATCCTTTCAACAAGTTCTTGCAAACAGTAGGATTTGATCTCTATCTGTTGGTAGGTTGAATGGTGTCACTCTCTCATCAGTTCAAAACTATACACTGACTCCTTGCTGCGTATGACATAAGGAACAAACCTTGGAGCCTGCCACTCAAGGCCTTCCATTCACTGCCCTAGTCCTTTACAACCATATTTTCTGCCTTCTCTTTCCCAATAAAAACTCTCCTTTCTAGCAGGACGAACCCTTCAGTGTCCCAGACACCACCATGCTATTTTTTGTGTCCTCCATTCCTAAGGCTGTATCCCCTTCCCCTCTGCCGACTACTGATGCTCAAAGCCCCAGCTCGGCCACCACTTCCTTGAGAAACCGGCCTCCCTGTTCCAGCCCCTACGAATCACTCTCTCCCTTCACTGCCGGTGAAGGGAGACATGGGTGATGATTCTGGGGTAGGGGAGGAAGAGAGTGAAAGGGAGTCCAGAATGGGGGAAAGGGGACAGACAACCAGTGTTCCTAGAGAATCAGAAGTTCTCATCAGCTTCCCCTCTTTTCAAAAATAATACAGCATATTGACAACCACCCCCCAAAAGAGCTTCTGTCTTTACCTGAGTTGAGTGGACAAGGTTGGGCAGAGCTGAGCTGCTGGGCTTCAGAAATTCTCAAGCACTTTGTTATGCTTCCACCCGAGGTCCCGACTTTTCCCTCTGCAGTCTCCATCCAGAATCCAGGAGTATGGACGCTGCCTCGCTCTCCCCATCCACTAGGCATCTTCATCCTGACCCAGGCAGCGCCCCTTGCCCGTGGCCTTTATACTGGCTTCAGCTGAGCTGAGTTCCATCCAGCTGGATTTTAGTCGGCCTGCCTCATCAGCAGATTACCAAGATGAGGCCCAGTGGTGAATAGCCAGCCTCAGCAAATGGTTTCATGTCTACTGAGGCCTGAGAGTAACATCTATTATCCATTTGGACATTCTACCTATTACCCCACCGTACATTCAACAGCAAAGGATTTCTGGACAGCCTAGTTTTAAGGAATAAAGAGGTCCTTAAGGAGCACGCTAAGCAAGGCCTACAAGAAGCTTTTCCCTCTGAATTGATCCAGACACGGAGACAGAGGAAATGGTGGACTAAACTGATATATTGGCTTCCCAACCACCTACCTCCTGCTAACTGTGGCAGCTCTCGTTTGATAAGATGCATCTTTGCTGAGATACACAGAGCAGAGTTGTTGCATTCCACTCAGAGATTATCAAAGAACACTGAGAATGCTCACGAAAAAGTTCTCACAGGGGCCAGCCACATCAGAATCACGCAGAGGGCTCGCTCCAGCAGATGGCGGAGCTCACCACCAGCATTCCCGACTCAGCAGGGCTGGTTGGGGTCTGATAGTCTGTCTGCACCTGTAGCAAGTTCCCAGGATTCTGCTGCTCCTGAGACCACAAATCCGAAGCAGCGATCGTCCATCGTGCGCTGCAAATTTGAAACACCTGGGAGGTTTTTAAACAATATCAGTACCCAAATCAACCTGTAATCAAATGAACCTGGTTCTTTGGGTGATGGAGTCTAGGCACTGGTGTTTTAAGTTTTCCAGATGATTCTATTGTGCAGCCCAGGTCACATGTCTGGGTTGCAGGCCAGGTCCCCAGTGGGGGCCACGTGAGAGGCAAACACACATTGATGTTTCTCTCCCTCTCTTTCCCCCTCCATTCCCTTTTGTCTAGAAATAAATAAAATCTTTTAAAAATAAATGACTAAATAACATGGGAGATTCTTAAACAATGATAACCAGCTATTGGACTCAGAGGACGTATTCTGAAGCAACTATACATACGTGAATATATATATTCATGTAATAATTCAATAATATATATAATTCAGTTATATATTAGTAATAATATATTATTCAGTAATTATATATTACCGAATTATCATTAAAAAGTGATAAATCCCTTATATGCATTATCTTCCTTTGTTGTCTTCACAACAATGCTACTAAGGAAGTACTTTTACTGTCCCAGGTTCACAGGTGAGCAGATTGGTGCTCAGAGAGGTCATATTTCCTAGCCAGGACCATGGGTCTGATATTTGAACTTATCAGATTTCAAAGCCTAGGCTCCCAAATCACTCTGCAGCACTGACTTCCACAGGATGTTTATGGAAATCACTGCTTCCCATACATCCTCTCTCTTCTGTCCTTTAGCCTTTTGCAAATCTTTAGGCTTAAGGATGACTTAACCACAGTCCCAGTCTGGGAAGACAAAAGCCACTGTGCACAACAGTGGTTCTCAACCTTGCCTGCACATCAGAATGAGCTGAAGTGCTTATAAGAGTCCTGAGGCCCAGACCCCTTATATCAGAATTGGGCAGGAGAGTCCAAGGGTCAGTGATGAGTGAGTAAATCTTTAACTGCTCACTCCCAGGAGAAAACCAAAAGGCCTGACTTGCCCATTTCCATGGTATTAACATACCCCCTGTGGCTGATTTCAAGCTACCAAAGTGATATCAACTGGCTTGCACAATTCTGAAAATTTAACTATCTATTCTTGCAAGTAGGGAGGAACTGGATCCCGCACACCACTGAGTGGAACCCAGGTTTCAGTATTTTTTAAAGCTCTTCCAAGGCTAAGGACCACCGGGCTACAGAAATCAGAGTCACCTGGGAGCCCTAGGAATCCTGGGATAATGCAAACAGCAAAGTCTATGTAAAGCATGAAACAGGAAAGGAAGGAAAGCACACGGAAGGGAAGGAGTAGAAGGGAAGAGGAGGGAAGTGAAGGAAGAAAGTAATTTTTTATAAAAAAACTATTCTATGGGAAGCAATGCAGGACAAGATACCCAGCCAGCTTGGGTAGCAAGAGCCAGGATCTCTAGGGTCAGCTAATTTATTATGATGAGCCAATTGAGGGTTTTAGAATGTCAATGCCACCGCTGCTTTCACTGACTACTTTTCAAAGAATAAAAAGATGCATTTTGATTGAAAATAACTGCCTCCCATATGTATTAATTAAACAACAAAACCTTTACCAATACGGAGAATTTCTGATTTTGTTCCCTTAGGCTTTTTATTGTTTCCAGGATATTGCTTGTTCCGTAACAATATAAAACAAACGAGATTTTTTTTATCAGATTTGAAATCGAGCTGACCGTTACACTCCTCTCATCGTTTCAACATGGATCTGTGCTGTGGGGGGCAGGGGAAGGGGACAGGGTCTGGGTAATAAACAACAGAAGCGATGGGGAAGTGAAATAGGTCTGAGCAAGCTAACTTCTTGAAAGCTCATTTCCTCTTCTATAAAATTGAGAAAGGCATTCCCCTCCCCACAGAGTGGCCTTGAGATAGTGTCTGGAAAACACATAGTAGAGTGCAAGACACTTAGTAAACTGCAAGTTTTAGGAATACAAAAATATATGTGGTTGTGGATAACAACTAATCTTTTAAGAAGAGTCCAGTTTCTCATCATAGACTCTTCCATTGCTCTTTGGTTTCTTAATTTGGGTTAAAAAGTTGTTTTTCCCCAGATTCCCAAGTTGTGCATGTTCTGAAGAGAGAGAACTAGGAGGGAAGACCGTGGACCGGAGCCCTGACCAAGTGAAATAGAGAATGAGCTAGGCGAGCCTGAGCCCAATCCACCACGCCCAGGCACCATGTTTTGGACAGTTCGGTGGTGGCACCTGGCCACCCAGGTTCCAACAGCAGCAGAAATACTTCCTAGTGACCCTTCCACTGCTTTGTGAAGTCAGGCTTGATGTGTGGGCCCTAAATCCATTATTTTCCTTTCTCCCCTTTGCCCTCTCACCTCCAACAACTACCTCCACCCTGTAGGAGCTGCTCTAAGACCCGAACTTGCCCATTGCTGTCCCATTTCTGTCCAGTCTCAAACCACTTCCTAGTTCCCTTTGTACATGATCATTATAATAAGCCCCTTACCATACAGAAGTTCCCTCTAGCCAGCTCCTACATTTATTTGGAATGTCTCTTGAAGTCACTAATCACCTCTTTTAATATTGCTCTTCTTGTTCAGTTAAGACCTCAAAGATCAGCTTAATTTAAAAGGCCATCAGTCAGAACTGAGGTAACGTCCTGATTTCTATTTAATTAACCATACTTGTGATTCTTTTCAACAGGAAGAATTCAACTATGGGGACACCCTATTGCAGTAGACTGGGCAGAGCCAGAAGTAGAAGTTGATGAAGACACAATGTCTTCAGTGAAAATCCTATATGTAAGAAACCTAATGCTGTCTACCTCTGAGGAAATGATTGAAAAAGAATTCAACAATATTAAACCAGGTAAGACATATCACAGAAGACTACTTTTTCAAAATGTACTTGAAAAACACTCATACTTACAATGACTTTCATAACTTTAAATAGGATATCTTTCATTTATCATTCTCATAATTACATGCAAACTGTAAAAACTATATTCCCACCCTTTGATCCCTTTGATAAGAAAATAGGGAAATGGGGTCCTATATTTATCAATATTACAATTTTACATTTATCTGTGAAATTACTTGATGAATACATATTTCCTTCACTGAACTACAAATTTCACGATTTTCTTTTCTCTTATTGTGTCTTCAGCCCCTGTCTCTGTGCCTGGGACAGAGCAGATGTTCAATAACTATTTATTGTGTTAAGGAATATGTGGCCATGTCTACAGACTAATGCAAGGGTTCTCGAGTTCAGTATTCTTGATACTTAGGACCAGATCATTTTTGGTCATGGAGGTCTATCCTATGCATTATAGAATATTTAACAGCATCCAGACCTTTGCCCACTAGATGCCAGTAGCAAACCCCAAGATGTAATAAAAACTGTCTCCAGACATTGCCAACTTTATCATAGAGGGCAAAAGTGCTGCGCTTGGGAACCACTGTTCTCATGGAATATGATTGTGACTTCAGGTACATAAGTAAGTAGGGGATGATTAATTCTAGGAAACTCACTTGGACAAAGAGGAAGGGAAAGGAATAGAAGGAAGGTTGGGGGAGTGGATAATTGGCCGCCGCCCATCGCGTCCACACTTTTCTGTATCCCTCTGAAGTCATAAGACAGACTCCCCATCTTTTTTCTCAGACAAGAACTACAACACAAAGACAGGTGAAGCATCTCAAGATTCAACGTGCAAACAAGCATTTCCCAAAGCCGGCTCTGTAGAACATTATTTCTACAAACTGTTAGCAGTTCATGACTGCTTAAAAGGGGCCATAGTCAAATAAGTTTGTAAACACCAGTTCAGCAAAATTAAACAGATGTTTCCTGTAGTGGGACTTATCATAGTCCTTAACATTCTAATAGACTTTGACAGTCTCCAAAAGAAGAAATGAAGGATGCTGGATTTCCCAAATATTTGGGCCGTGGATCCCATTTTTTTGCAATCATCTTGTGAAGTTAGTGTCTTGGAACACACTCAAGCCTAAGTTTATCACTGTGGTAACACCTTTCCATAAATGAGAATTTCTCTCTCTCTGGGTAGTAACTGTCTAGGTGGTTGATAAACATGGGCCATGGCGCCATCATGTTAAAACTGCCTCAGAATATTCACTTCACACAGTCATGTCACCTGTTTCCGACTCCGGGTGCTGTGTCAGGTCTAACAGGATAAGCTAATTTGTTCTCAACCCGATTAATAAGAATTTCTCCCTTTTAAAAACTCACCAGAGATCTGTCTATTTCCAGCCTTTGGGAACTCTGCCTTCCTGCCATGTTAGTACATGGGGTGGTTCCATGCCGCTAGCTAGAAATCCGTAACTGAGGCAGAGACTACAAATGACTGCCTGCCTCATTACACGCCGGGCATTGTGGGGGCACTTTCACAGCACATGCAATTTATTCATCCCAATGACCCTATGATGTAGGTTACTTTATGACTTAAATTATTTTCTAGATTAGAAAGCTAGGACCCAGAGCAATTATTTAACTTGCCCAGGATCATGCAGCGAACAAGGGGCAAATATCAAATTTGAGTATATGTCTGGTTAAGAGCTTGTTCTTAAGAGCTGTCAAGCTCTATGGCCCACATGCCCCATCCTTACTCCATTCACTCATTCATTTAACCCTCATTATTTTAGTGTCTCCTTTATACCAGGCACTGTGGGAGGAGCTAACAAGCGTGATATGCATGCGAAAGGAGTTTCAGATGCTCCAGAAGAATAATAGGAATGGCAGTCTACCCTTGGAGGGCAGAGAAGAGTCCTGTTCAGGAGACATCTGAAAGTTGATGCGATTGTAGGGGCAGGAACTGACGTGTGTAGAAGTAATGCTTTCTCACCACCTTTGCCCCGCTTTGTGTTGACTTTTCTACTTTCCCAGAGTGAATAATACTTATTTTTATATACATAAAACTTAAAACATTACCTTTGTTTGGAAAGGGCTGGAATGAGAAATTACGAAAAGGCTGCTTCCTTTCTTAGTTACTGGTTATCAGCTTTCCCATCTGCATGTTGAAAAGAAACACATGCCCAGGCCCCATTAATTATATGAAAAATAATAAATGAATTACAGAGAGTGGATGAATAGCAGACACCTGCTGTATTGGAAAGAAAAAGAGCCAACTAGCTTGTCTTCTAGTGGAAAAGATGTGTTTACATCCCTCAGAGGAAGCAGAGCCTTCCTGGCAAATACTTGACCATCTATTACTTTAACCCTGATTAACCTGAAAATAGTACAATGCCACTCAGAAAAATAAATGACAATCAGAACAGAAACTGGGGCCAAAAAATGTATGTTCTTCCCCTTTGTAGCCTAAGGGTATCTGCTGAAATTCTAATTTTAGTTATTCTACAGAATCTGATTTTCCTAAAACAGTTCAGCATCAGAATCACCTGGAGGGCTTGTTAAAACAGACTGCTAGTCCTGCCCCCAGACTTGTTGATTCAGTAGCTGGGGGGCGGGGCAAGCCCAAGCATCTGCATTTCTATGAAGTTCCAGGCTGAAGCTGTCATTGCTGGTCTGAGGACCTCACTTTGAGAGCCATGATCCCCTGATAATCTTCTCTTTGGACCGCAGGTGTGTTTCTCAGGAGACTGATGTCTGTGGACGAACTGATAATGAACAAAGTCATAGTTTTCAAGTTAGGATTTCAGAGATTCAGAGAGTCTTTTTCATCATGGCTGATGGATTACCACTGATATTTATTGCCTCACTTTCTGACAAATGCTGCTCAATCAGTAAATAAATTCCTATATACTAAAGGAGGAATGCATTAATATAAACCATGTGCTGAACATTACTGTAGAGAAAAACAGCTTTTATAATACAAACTCTCACTTTCTCATTTGCCTGTTTTATGAGGCTAAATTTCATATATCAAAATGTCCAAAATCAGGTATGGGTGGACATGGTTGCTCAAAAATGCAAGCCAACTTCAACATCTGCAAGATGAATTTTAGAACATCTTAATCGATATCATCTGAAATGTCACCCAAGTAATGTAGATGATAGAGGTTGGAGTGTGAATTGACTGATAACAGTCACTCACTCCACATGCATTTACTGAGCAGCCCTGCGCACACAGCTCTAGTTAGGAACTGCGTGGAGACTAGACCAAGGTGCCTCCAAAGCAGATCCTGTTCTCAGGGTGCTAAGAGGCCAGGAGAGCCTCCAGGAGAGACGGAGGATGGCCCCGAAGAATAAATGCAGCCAAGACGAGAAGGGTAAAGGTCCTCATGGCCCACCTCTTACTTCTCAATTACCAAGACAAGCCATGGGGTAGAATCAGGAGAATTAGCCCACCCAACACTGAAGGAATAAAGAGACCACGCTGGAATTCAGTTAATTACATGCCCCATGCTTCATGGCCTCAGACGTTATTTATTTTCTTAGCTTGGCAAGAGCATTATGCTCTGCACAAGCATTGTCATAAGAAGTCAAGGGTTGAATGCCAAGGGGAGAGAGAAGGACTGCAATGTTTTAAAATTATCCTTACATTATAGCACTACCATGATTCCAAAGGAAGACAGTTTGTAACTTTTGAAATATGCGGTAGAGTAGAAACTCTTAATTGCTCCATGGCCTTGGATCTAAGAGGACAACTGAACTTTGATGGGGGAAGAAAAAGGAGAACCTATCTCTTCTTCTGACTCTCCTTAGCATAGGATCCCCTTCTATCTTGTCTCTAGAAACTAAGCACAGGGCAAGAACACCTGGTCTCTCAAGTTGCCCTCTAGCGAGTAAATCTAACTGCTAACAAGTTCATGTTAAATAACTTCACTCTAGGCAAAAGTTTATTTTTAAAATTGAGTAAGCAACAATATACTTTAACAACACTTTAATCATAATGCTTTCACTCTATTTACAGGTGCTGTGGAGAGGGTGAAGAAAATCAGGGACTATGCTTTTGTGCACTTCAATAACAGAGAAGATGCAATTGAGGCTATGAAAGCTTTAAATGGGAAGGTAATGTAGGACAAAGAAAATATATGTAAAGATTCCACCAAAGTTTGGTGTGGAAATTTTGTTAAAAGAACAATACTGCAAGTCTATCTCAGTTAGGCTTTCTTCATCACTGACATGGCTTCAGTCCATTTAGGGTGAACGAAAGAAAAGTGATGGAAAGTAACGATGGACACCTGGTCCATTTGTCCAACCGAGGGCTCGTGGCATTCCCAGAGTTAAAAGGACAAGGGGCTGGAAAAGTAACAGGAAACCTAAAGGAGAGAGGACTGTACAGGACAGGTCTCTTTGAGAGAACTAGTGATCTTTGGTCAAGAAGTACCTCCAGGCTAAGGTAACCTCTCAGAGAGGGAACCAGAAGAAGAAGTAGCCCAAACTCGCCATTCTCTCTCCTGCCGGGACTCCCCATGGGCCAAATCCAACCATAACCCAGAAGGCGCAGGAGCCCTGAAGAGCACCCCGCCCAGGGCAGCGAGGCTGGAGACCAGGGGGAGTAGATCTGGAGAGCAAACAGAGGCTCTCCCAGAATAGGCCCTTCAGCTACAGTGAGGCCCAGGAATAAGAGCTTCTCCAGCAACTACAGAAATGTTTGAGTCCTGAGGGAAAGAGTACTTACTTTAAAATACAAAAATAAAACTGCAAAGCAAAAATTAATGCATATTTAACATATGTCTATGAAGTAAAACATTGTTTTATCATCATTATTACATTTAATAATATCCTGAAAATGTTATTACTTTGAAAACAACATGCAGATTAGACTTCTTCAATTTGAAAACATTCCTAAGTATACATAATAATTGCTGAAAAGGAATAATCTGCATTAAATGCTAATTCATAATTATATGATTATTAAATTAACTACTAATTTATGATTAATTTATAAGGAACCCAAAACATTGGAATAATTACAATGAAAAACTATTCCATTTTTCCCAATATTTAAAGCTATATATATGTTTATAGCTAGGTTTTTTATAACAATGGATACATATATTATACAATTAAAAATATATTCAATATTATTATTGGGTATAAACTAAATATTATAATGGTATTTCACCATAATGTGTTATGGGAAAATCAAAAGTAAGTTTGCTTAGGAACTATAAAGTCTTTTGAGTATGCATATGAATATTTATATTTAACTTGTTAAACAACATGAGATTGAAGTTTTAGGGCAGTAGAATAAGGATCATATTTATAATTTAAGGAAATGAACTCGCTAAGAGTTGAAATTTTACAGAGTAGGAAGAGAGCTGTAGTTGGAACTAGTTAAAAAGTTACTACAGTCACCCAAATGGGAAGAAACAGGGCTCGAACTAGGGTGGGAATGGAATGTGGAAGAAAGCTCTACATAGACTGTAGGGTGGGGGTGGGAGGGGTAAATTCAAAGGACCCAGGAACTGATTGGCTACAGGGGTGAGGAACAAGGATGAGTCATTATAGGTTTTCAACATGGGAAACCAGGGTAATACTGTTAGGGAAGCCAGGAAGGAAACACTTTTTGAAGAACAAAGTGATGAATTAAGCTTTGGATGTAATTCTCCATATACTCTATAAATATTATGGATGTCTATGATGTATAAGAACTTTTTATGGGTTTGTGCTACACAGATCAATGAGATATTGTCTAAGCTCTTGAAAGGTCTAAACCAATGAACTAAAATACAAAGCTGAGTTTAAGACACGGTTGGGGTGGCAGAGAAATGCAAAACAAAGTCTATTACAATAAGAAACCTGACTTTGCAGAACGCAGTCATTTTATTACAAACATCTCTTGATATGAGTGCCTAGAAGCAGGACCTAGTTTGGCTTCTCATCTTCTTCAAGAAAGGACTGATGGTATAAAGAATCATATATCCACGTTTGCCTCGTTCCTTCAATAGTCCATTTCTTCTCATCACACCAATGGTAATACAACATAGTTGAATACCAGCGGGATTCTCTCCCTCAGTGTGTTTCATCTAACATATGTGATGTTGGCTCCTGTGACTAAAAAGTAGGGACGATATATAGAACCAAGGCTAAGTTGCCTCAGAGGCGGAACAAAATGCTCAGAACCCCTGTAAAGCACCAGCTTCATCCAGCAGACTTCAGTGATGCAGGAACCGCTGAATGGCCCATGACATCCGGGAATAAGGTTGCATACTCAGTTTCTATGAAAGCGAATTTTTGCAGAAGCACTTTACGTCATTTCTTTTCTATATATAAAAGAGTAGCCCATTCTATTCTTACTAGAAAGAAGCCACAAAAGCTTTTTCACAATACCTTGTCCCTTTGATAAGAAATACATTAATCTATCAAGTATCTGTTGACAGACATCTTTTTCTCTTGTGCATGCCAGTGGTACATAAAAGTGAGTCAGACATGTAGATCTACACACAGCTATTCTTCTTAACTATTATCTTCGGCGCTATTGTCTGGAGCTGTTTGCAACATCAAAAATCTGCATCAGACTAGAACCACTTCAGCAACTCTTGAGGACATGGTTTAAGGAGTGCCTGGCTTGAGAAACCTCAACACTTCCCCACCATCTCTGCTCGTTAGTTCCCAACTGTCCAGCAGAGCAAAAGCTTGCTTCACCAGGAAGTACGAACGGGAGACAACGTCATAGCCTCATAGATTCCTCTTCCTTGAGTTGGCCCCCCTTTTCAGCCTCCCCTCCTTCCAGGGAAAACACTTATTGCGTAGCTACTCGAAGGAGCGAGACATTTAGCTGTCAGGCAGCCAGAAAGGCCTAACTGGGCTGCCCATACCAAAATGTTAATAATTGTAAGATCTCTTTATCAGTTTCTTTTCACCTTCATTGTACTCTTCTAAGCAGTGGACATGATGTTCCACCCATATACCCTAAAATGTCTTAGCATTAGATAACTATGTAAATATGTAATTTAAAACATGTATCACATTAACAATATTACAGAGTTCTCTGTTGCAATGACTGTATTCAGATCATTAAAACCAATATATTAATGGACAGTGGTCACTTTGCACTGTGAAACCCTGTTGGTAGCTTACATACAACTTATCAATGAAACTATTGAGGTAAAATTTAACTTACATACAAAGACCAACCAATAAAGAGACAAGATACATATAATTGAAAGAGTCATTACTCACGCAAATGGGCTAGCACAGAAGGAGACGCATTACAAGGGCTCAGCCACGCTTGTCTGTCTTCACATCTTCTCGCGTTGCTTTTTTCTTGCTCCCTACAACAGGTGCTGGATGGTTCCCCCATTGAAGTGACCCTAGCCAAACCAGTGGACAAGGACAGTTATGTTAGATATACCCGAGGCACAGGCGGAAGGGGTACCATGCTACAAGGAGAGTACACCTACTCTTTGGGCCACATTTATGATCCTACCACAACCTACCTCGGAGCTCCTGTCTTCTATGCACCCCAGGCCTACACAATTCCTAGCCTTCATTTCCCAGCCACCAAAGGGCATCTCGGCAACAGGGCCCTTATCCGAGCCCCTTCTGTGAGAGGTAATACTAATCAGTTCTTGCCTTAGAATAACTCCATGATTTCAAATGATTTGTGTTGTAATAGCCTTAGACAAATGGGATGGGTCCACTGGGAGAAAAGGACTCGAAAATTGTTTGTTAAAAATCAAATACTATATCAATAGTTTTCCTTCCATAGGAATCTTTTTTCACATTACAACTGGTTATTGAGAAAACTTGGTCACAGCATAGTACAAATGAGTCTATGCACACATTTGATCTTGGCATGGACCCATAAAATTTGCACAAACTAAATCTCAGGTCCACAGTTGTTCGCTTCTCTCTTGTGATTGAATCACCACATCGCATTCATCTGTGACTTGTTACAAAACTTCCAAGTGAGAGCAGTATGGTCCAAGGGAAACCAATTACCTCAAAGAGCAAAAGCAAGTTAAGGCACTTATTTGATAGTGATTCAGTGGCATCATCTTTGTACGTAAATCATAAATTATCATAAATATATTCTAACATATGTAAGATGCTCTCATCCACCTATCCAAGAAATGTGTGTTATGCCTTCTAAAAAGGCACACTACTCAGGAAATCAACTTATTTCTTTAAATGTGGGTAACTACATAGTGAAGCACAAATAGAAGAGAAAAAACTCAATCTACTAAACCATAAAGCTTTCCTTTTCAGTCCTCTAAAAACTGCAAATGTTCAAGCAATTTTCTGAGCTCAGGCAGTTCAAGCAATATTGAAGATAAGGGAAAGCAATATTTTTTATTTCCAAGAAACTAGTTTGTCTCTGCCTAGTGGGATCCTTCAGAGTAGTTGTGCTACAATGTCACTAATACCAACAGAATCCCAATTCTACCTTCTAAATATGACACCCGACTAGGCAATTCAACAACAGACTATGTATTTAAATATATTCTTGGATTTGACTTAGAGGCAAGCAGGCTTGTCCAGATTACTGTGGAAACATTTATTTTACTGTGTTTTGCTATTTTTCAGGAGAACTGAATTGACCATCCAAGGAGCTCTAGTCTTCAACAGCCTTAAAAGTTCCACACTCCTAGTATAGTCAGTTCCCCCAAAATTGCAATGCGAAAGAAGTCATTAGGATTCCCTTCAGGATAATCAGTCTATGTGATGACAAATTATGTCACTAAAACATTATGCATTTATAATCTAAAATCACATCATTAAACAATTCCTATATTAAATATAAGTTGTCAACCAGTTGTAATGTAAGACAAAAACAAACTCTACTCCAAGGGGGAAAAAATACCTGTCTGATAACAAGAAAAAAAAATCAATGAATGGTATTCATGGATGAAGGGTAATTGTTTAACATTTTTATCTTTATGCCACCAATAAGAAATCAAAGTAGCAATGTGAAAACTAAAAATCAAAAGGAATCTATTAATGAAACTCAATGGAAATTTAAGCCTCACATTGACAGAACATAAGGTAGAAAATGGTGAATTTAAAATGCTTTCTAAATGTTGGTTTTCCAACAGATCATTGGGAATGGAATTATTTGAAAAGCCAGAATTCATTTCTGATTTATTTATCAATGACAAAATGCAAGACTGATTTGAATGCATTTGGTCATTTCATGTTGTGATGGTTCTAAAAAACGCCTTTCCAACATTTATTATTCTACAGAAAAATGTCAATAAAAAGTTAACTGAAGACAGAACTGTACAATTTTTCTCTGTACCAAAGTGTTTAAGTTGCTCATGTACTTATCAATAACTTTGATAGTACTACTTTCTTCTACAGATAGCTAAAAACAAAACAAAAAAACATAACAAGACACCTCTGGTGAACTCTATGTTGAGTTTCATTACATTAGAATCCTAGAGTTTCCTACCCATTTTCAGGGCAATAATCAATGTGACTTGGGCTAACTTTTCCATTACAGTAAGATTCAGGGTGATTTTCTGGTGGTTTGATTCAGTTTAATGCCTTCTTACATTCCTAGAAATTTACATGAATGTACCTGTAGGGGCTGCGGGAGTGAGAGGACTGGGCGGCCGCGGCTATTTGGCATACACAGGACTGGGTCGTGGATATCAGGTCAAAGGAGACAAGAAAGAAGACAAACTCTATGATCTTTTACCTGGGATGGAACTCACCCCCATGAATCCTGTTACCTTAAAACCCCAAGGAATTAAACTTGCTCCCCAGGTAGGTGATGTTATTCCAGAGATGGTTTCTTTAGGTTGAGCCAAAGTCCACTCTTCTTCACCCTTCATCAAATGATTTGACTTGATCCCACCCTTCATGAAATGATTTGACATGATCCTTTCTTGGGTTATAGTGTTGTTTTATTTTGTTTCGTTTTTCTTTTACATAGATAAAGTGCCCAATCAACATAATGTGCTGTCAGAGAATGCTGAGTGCCGAAGGCCATGGTTCCATCACAGACTGTCTTTTTTTTAGAATTATGAAGTGTGGTACCTTAAATAATCTTGCACTGAAAAGTAAAGATCCTGAAAGCTATTGAGAATTATCAACCAATACCTTAAATAAGATAATATGAAGCAAAGACCTTAGTTCAAAATAAATGCCAGTTGTGTGCGATCCAGGTTAGTTAGCAAATGAAGGGTATTCATGGCAGTGAATGAATAGACCATTTAGAACAACTTTTCTTAGAATCGTGGTGTTTAAGATAAAACACCATGCTATCTATGATGACATTATGACTCATACTAACTATAAGATGCCATCAGTCATGTCAAATTAAGTTTTCTATTGTGGTTATATTTGTGCAGCAGCATTATAGTGAGTTTTTATTGCTTTCTCTTCATGGTTCTAAGTTTCCAGGTATCTGCATGAGGCTGTGGTTTTTATATGGGAAAGTTAAAAGTGATAAAAGCTGTTTTAGTATGGAAACTGAGTAACAAACATGGTTAAACATAACACAGAACCGTTTCTATGTTAACCCTTAGATTCTTCCCTGTGCAGTACTGCCGATCTCTCTGCAGAGGCACGTTCGCTGAGTAATCAAATAGCAGTTGTTAAGCTTTATAGTCTATGTTCTAAAGAAATTTTCCTGCTCTCACCCTGAAGGCATGAGCCTCAAATTTATGGAAGTAGCCTATGATTGTAATCAAGTAGAAAACTTGGTTTTCTAAAAGCTCATCTTGAGTATTTTTTTCTTGTGTGAAATTACTGGCTTTCTTATAAATACAAATTAGTATACCTAAGGTTTCTGTTAACTCTACCCAGACAATTAAAAAAAAACAACAACTAGTGCCTATCAGAATGGTAAACAGCAATCATTTGTTTGTTCAAAAACAATTTCTTAGGCATCCTTTAGGTACCAAGTATTTTGCTATTTTCTGGGGATAGAAAGTTGAATATAACACAATCCTTGCCATCAAAAATTATATGGCACAGAAAAAGTAATCCAATTAAAAATAGGCAAAAGACCTGAATAGACATTTTCCCAATAGAGATATTAAATGGCCAATGGATTTTTAAAAGTGAAGAAAACCTGCCATTTGCAATATGGATGGACCTTGAGTATGCTAAGTCAGTCAGACAGAGAAAGAAAATCCTGTCTGATCTCATGTGTGGAATCTTAAAACATAAAATATCCAAACCCAAAAAAGAGGTCAAGTTTGTGGTCACCAGAGGCGGATGGATGGTGGGATTGGGGGAGTTAGGGGAAGGCGGTCAAAAGATACAAGCTTTCCGTCACAAGATAAATAAGTACTAGGGATGTAACATACAACATGATGACTATAATTAATACCATTGTATAGTATATATGCAAATTGTTAAGAGAGTAAATTCTAAGAGTTCTTATTACAAGGAAAATATTTTTTTTCCTTTTTCTTCTTTTTCTTGTTGTTGATTCTAAATGAGATTATGGATGCTAACTAAACTTAGGGCAATCATTTCATAATATATGTAAGTCAAACCATTATGCTGTACAATGGAAACTCAGTGATGTATGTCAATTATATCTCAATAAAACTTGGGGAAAATTACATGGCCATTCAGTGAGAGGATACTGACAAGTACACAGATAATTATAATAAGAACTAGCAAGTGCCATGAGTTTGGACTCAGAGCTTTGCTTAGAAAGCACAAAGCTAGTCATCCAATCTCCCTGGGCTTAAAAGTGAAAATAATTTAAATACTGCAAAAACTAGAAATCTTCTAAGATAATAAAAAATGATGATCATGATACATTCTGTATAATAGTTCTAAGAGCTGCTATAGCATGATTAATGACCTCTGCTTTTGATATCAAACCCAGGTTAAAAATTGGTCAAGCTTTTTATTAAAATATGAGTAACCGTCCCTATTAACTAATGAAAATTCTTTAATTAACTTGTCCCCGGATTTCTTCATTTATGGCTTAGAAACTGAAAATCATGTCTCCTCACCAACCAACATGGATGGCGCTCCAACAATTCCATAGCAGAGTTGCGCACTTTCAATGACAAAAGCAGAGGATCGAGTACTGCCCTGCAGCGCCAGTCCTTAGAGCTGCTGCTCTGTTTCTGTGTTTTTACCCAAAGGGCATAAACAGAATATGTACCAGCTAAAGCAATTTACACTTGCCCAGGTACTTTAGAGAATGCTTTGTAGATGACAAGGTTGCCACAAAACTGAAAATAGGAAGAGAAAAATGTAATGAAGAAGACACGAGCAATCTATAAATTTAATAAACTGGAAAATGTGATACTATTGTAGCTGTACTAGTGTTTGAAAAAAGGAGATAAGCTCCACAGAGTCATCCTGGGACATTGTTCTTCCCAAAGAGCTTTTTTCTTTGTCAGATGAATGCCCTATTTGCACACTTTACTGAATCTGCTGACTAATGGGAGCCTTAGGGCTTGCGGGCCACCAAGTATGGCTTCAGGATGCAGAAAATATGTGCTTTTAGACATGATTCTGTTTGGAACAATGACAGGAAAAAAAAATATGCAGAATGATGCCATAAATCAGATTATTATAAAAACAACCAGAAGTGTTTTGCCAAACACATTGCACCTGTCAACACTTACCTATTAATGCTCATCAACAAAGACTAACTCATTAAACTTAGAACTATTTTTATGAAAATGTGAAGATAAACCCTCTGATAGATAACATGAAATAAGAATATACTGTGTTCTTAGGTTATTTTCTCTAGACCATTATAAACAGAAGGACTGAGGATAATTATGAGTAAACCCAGCCACACAGCACTGGAATATCAGTTTTTTTAATATCATAAAATTAAACTATTTGGTAAAAGTTATAGCTAATGGGCTAAACTAAAAGCATATTAGAATAAATGATGTGAAGAAGGTTTTTATAAGTTAATAAACCTAACATTTTAAATGGAGTTCAAATTGAGCTCATCTTAAATTTTAAGGCTCATTAAACCATGTGGCATTTTAATATATCTTCTCATATTAGCTGAAACTCTGAAGGGCGGAGCTAAAAAACCTGAAAGCTAGATAAATAATGCAAATATGACATTTGAAAGGGAAATCTTTTTTTTTTATTCTTATAGATATTAGAAGAAATCTGTCAGAAAAATAACTGGGGACAGCCAGTATATCAGCTGCACTCTGCCATTGGACAAGACCAAAGACAGCTTTTCTTATACAAAATAACCATTCCTGCTCTGGCCAGCCAGAATCCTGCCATGTGGGTAACTTCTCCAAAGTCCTAATCATGTGATTTTAGAGTAAGAGACTCTTGTAAATTAAGTGCATGTTATCACCATCTAAATAAGATAAATATTCAAGTCTACTACCCACTCATTTTTCATTAAATGTTGAGATGTGGAGTTGGGGTGTATGTGCCAGGTGCGAGATTGAATCTCAGAGGCCCCGGATTTTGTATAGACAATGAAGAGCTGGTGGTATAATCAACCAATGGAAACCTGCAGACATTTAATAGAAATGAAAATTATAACCCATTCTTTTATCTGTGTAGTATTTAGGTTGAGCCATATGAAATATCCATTTTATATGAAATAGCACCATGCTCTCATTTAAATTTTGGACCAAAGATACAGCCTCTCCGTTAGAGGATATTAACTCCCAAATTTTACCTTGAGTCCGCATTTCTACATCAACTAAGGAACCATAGTGTTTCATATGTACCTTAAAAAATCCGCATAAGAGTTGTAAGTATGCTCCAGGAAATGTTACCGCCACCAATGTTCTAGGTCATTTCACAGATACTTCTACATGCATATATATTTAGAAGCTTTAATAGCAAAGAGAATAAAAATAGGCATACTAAATTCTATTACCCTGTCATCCTCAATAGCTAACAGCACCTTAGATTTTTACCTGTCTCAGTAGCACAAGTTTAAAATGCCTCCTCTGACTGTGTTTTCCAGCCACCCCTTCACACCGCCGAAGCTAAGTGCCTACGTGGATGAAGCAAAGACCTACGCAGCCGAATACACCCTGCAGACCCTGGGCATTCCCACTGATGGAGCTGCGGCTCCGACTGCAGTGGCCACTGCCGCTCCTGCTACTGCTTTTCCAGGTATGAAAATACTGGGCCAGGTTGGAAGACGCAAGTGGGTGTCAAAATGGAGGTAAAACTGTCCCCTCTCCCCGTCATCCCCCAGCCCAACTTTGTCTGTCGCCGCAGTCAGGGGAAGAAGCACCATGATCCAAAGGAACCAGAGCAACTGAAATAACTGTTCATTGGTGGTTTAAGCCTTGAAACTACAGATGATAAAGGGAACATTTTTAGAAATGGGGCATGCTCACAGATTGTGCGGTGATGAGAGACCCCCAAATGAAACGTCCCTGGGGCTTTGGTCATGTGACTTACTCAGGTGTTAAAGAGGTGGATGCAGCAATTTGTACAAGGCCACACAAGGCTGATGGGCAGGTAGTAGACCCAAAGAGAGCTGTTTCTAGAGGGCATTCTGTAAAGCCTGGTGCTCATCTAACAGTATAAAGAAAAGTATAAAGAAAATGTTTGTTGATGGTATTAAAGAAGATACAGAAGAATAAAACTTGAGAGACTCCATTGAAAAGTATGGCCATGATTAAAACCATAGAAGTTATGGAAGATAGGCAGAGTGGGAATAAAAGAGGATGAGCTTTTGTAACTTTTGACGATCGTGATACAGTTGAGAAAATGGTTGTTCAGAAATACCACACTATTAATGGGCATACTTGTGAAGTGAAATAGGCCCTTTCTAAACAAGAAATACTGGATCGCAAAGGGCGATGGAGGAGGATCTGGCAACTTCATGGGTCATGGAGGGAACTTTGGAGGTGGTGGTGGTAACTTCAGCCTTGGTGGAAACTTTGGTGGAAGAAGAGGCTATGGTGGCAGTGGCAGCAGAAGTGGTTATGAGGAGACAATGGTGGATATAATGGATTTGGAGGTGATGGTGGCAACTATGGCAATGGTCCTGGTTATAGTGGTGGAGGAGGCTATGGTGGTGGCGGAGGACCAGGACATGGAGACCAAGGTGGTGGATATGGCAGCAGTGGTGGAGGATGTGATCATTCCAATGAAGGGGGAATTTGGTGGCAACTATGGTGGCAGTGGAAGCCACAATGATTTTAGAAATTATAGTAGACAACAACAATCAAATTATGGACCCACGAAGTGGGGTAGTTTTGGGGGAAGAAGCTTGGGCAGCCCCTATGGTGGTGGTTATGGATCTGGTGGTAGATGTGGTGGATATGATAGAGCAGAAAAGGGCTACAGTTCTTAGCAGGAGGGAGAGTGAGGAGTTGTCAGGAAAGCTGCAGGTTACTTTGAGACATTTGTCCCAAATGCATTAGAAGAACCGTAAACATCTGCCACAGAAGGAACAATGCTCGCTAGTCAGAAAAGTCACTGCAATTTAAGCAGGAAGCTCTTCTTGTTCAGGGCTGACATGGCCAGTTTGCAAACAGTGCAGCTACGGATTAACACTGCGCAGTGTCAATTACGTGTACATTCCTGAGGGCTTTTATCTGTTGTAGCTTTGCTTTTGCTTTTGCTTTTCATTACATTGGGTATATTGCCCTGTAAATTGTGGTAGTGGTATCAGGAATAAAAAAAAATTAAGGAATTTTTAATTTTTCATTCTTTGTATGGTTCAGTTTTTCTACATTTTAGTACAGAAACTTTAACAAAATGCAGGCTTGGTGTTTCCTTGTGAGTTAACAAGAAGATCATTGTTAATCACTGTTTTGTGTGAATTTTGCTAAAGTTAACTGTAAAGAAACACCCGCTGACTTGCAGTTTAAGGGAAATCTATTCTCCCCATTTCCAAACCGTGAAATGAATGGGCTCTGACATGTGGAGAGAACAGATATTTGTATGTTTGCATTGTGTGTTTTAGAGAATTAGAGTCGGGTGTTTACATTAGCATATTTGTGACTTTAATAGCATTAAGAACTACCTTCAAATGAAAAAAATCTAAAATTCCTAAAAAAGAAAGAAAGAAAATGTTGGGCCAGAAACAGCACCCTGCAGAGAGTGTTTGGGAAGGCTGTGGTACCTCGGACTCCGAGAGTTGTTTGTAAGCTCCACCTATGCCATCTGTGGCCAAAAAGAACTTACCAGATGCGTGAACCATTAAAGTATGAGGCCAGAGAATGAAGCTGGGCAGCAAAAGTGGGGTCTGGTCTTGGCTCAGCTTCAGCACCTATGTGATCTTGAATGACTCAGTCTCTTTGCATTTGATTTGCTTTGGTGTGGTTTGATTTTCACTTTTAGTAAGAGAGTTTGAAACTACCTATTACTCGATGATGCTTATTTGAGCTGTTACTATGTGCCAGGCACTCACCTAAAGCCCCAGCTTTCAGTTATCTCAGCAATGCTCACGATGCCGCAAGAGGCAGGTCTTATCGTAACCGTCATCATACAACCGAAAAACCAAGTACTGGGAAGATGACGTCATTGAGCCATGCTCCATCAGCTTTTAAGAAGTCCTTGCATGCCCTCCCCAAGTCCAATCTTCAATTTTACTTTTATTACTTTGATTTTTTAGAGATGTGTAGCTCACCCTTTTTGAAAATTATTTTAAGTCAATAGGTGAGAGAGAGAGAGATTCAGCATGTGCACAATCGGGCCTCATGTTATGTGTTCTATACTTTTGTACACTGATTGCTTAAAATAAAGTCTACCTCTAGATCAACAAGCCTTCAGGGTCACATTTAAAAGACTTTTCCCTATTTATTTTATACCTAAAGCGAATGCGCATAATTTTGTTTAAATGGATCCTCTAGAGAGGGGACCTTTTGGAAATTTTTTCTCACCATTTAGTTTGAGTTAACTCCATTCCTTTTCTAGTAGCAAAAGTTATTTCTTTTAAAGAAATTTGTCATTCTGACGCATTGTGTTCGTATATCCCCATGAGCTCAAATTGGAGAGTTCTGACTCCACCTAGAAATATGACATTCCTACTGATTGATTAAGCCATATCTTGGTTATATTAAGGTGTGGGAACTCTATAACCCTCACATTCATAACAACTAGTGTTCACTCTCATTTTCTTTATTTCTCAACATTTGTGAATATATCCTGCACTCTGGCAGGTGAGGATGAAACTAATGTTTCACATGTAAATGTGACCTCAATTCCAGCTCTGCTCTGTAGAAAGAGAAGGTGTGTGGAGCACCCTTGAGTGGTTACCACAGCAACAGCTGCCACCGTGGAGGGCAAGGTCTCCCCTGGGCAGTGCTGGGGCCATCAACCCTGTTCTTGCATTCCATAAAATAGGGTGTTGACATGTCTGTCCACCGGGGACATGTGCTAGGACTTCTCACTTCTTGCCAAAAGTTGAACCCCTCTCCTGCAGAAAGCTGTATCCCAAAGACCCCTAGCAAATGTACTATAAAAATGAATGACCCACTGTCAGGAGAATTTTAAAGTTCATTCTCACATTGGAAAGGATTTGCTTTTTCCTAAGAATGTATATCTTACCCCCACTTTTATTTGCTCCTACAAGAAGTTAAAAAAAAAAAATAGGGCATGACAGTTGTCTTGGGAATGCCTAAGAATTTGAGAACCTCTCAGAACTTGAGCGTGGAATCAAGCAGAGAGTAAGTTTCAAGGAAGAACCTTTTTGAAACACAATTGCTCTCGTACCTAAGAAATTAGCCAAATTGCAAAGGAAAATTCAAAATCCCTAAAGATAAAATCGATGCTACACGCACACTTTACCTACTCATTTACTTACTTTAGATATACTGTTTCCAAAATCATGAAAATAATTGTTAACACGTTTTTGATATCCTCAGGAAATGTACCAAACTTTACTAGTGCATTACTCAGCATTAACTGCCCCAAGTGCACAAGCCAAGGAATGGATTCAATTTTTTAAAAAATAGTCCGGCCAGCTTCCTGCCACCACCTCCTGAGAAGCCACCAGAAAGAAATCAATGTGTCTGGGGTTGGGCAGACTTCCACAGCACGTAAACCAAATGGGTTTGTGTGTGTGAGTGTGTGTGTGTGTGTGTGTGTTTTAATCAAATTCCTGTTCATTGCTTAAGTATACATTTCCCTTTTTCTTCTCATCTTTTACAATTTTTGGATCATCTCATCAATATCCAGGTTTTGGTCTAAAACAACCAAGTAAAACTGTTTTTAGATAAGAGCTGCTTTGCTCTCTTCTTCAAAAGCAAATATTAATCAACTAAACATAATACTAAGGTGAGAGCACATGATGATTCCTTATCAGTCAAACCCCTCAGTTCCCTGAGGGTGAGGACTAGCACCCAAATACTCCAAGACAGATGTAATTTGCCTTTCAAGGTTAGATCTAAGTGTGGTCAGGCGAGATGTTTGCTTTCATGCTGCTTTAGTATAAAAACATGCTAAAACTTTAAATATTCCTTCTGCTGACCTGCCCAGTCCCTACATATACTTCTTGGGCAAGGGCCATGCATGTTTTTTCACATGTCGTTTAGTGGGGGCGGGGATGCAGCAGAAGCAGGCCCACAGCGCCCTGAGGCCCATCCCTGCCTCTTTTGCAAATTCTGAGAACCTCCGAAAAAGCACTGAACCTCATGCTTTAGTCCACTCAGCATCCTGTTAAGTTTCTGTTTCTTGGAATCATTCCCCAGTGTTTCTAATTCTCTAAGAGTGAAGTAGTTCTGCCACAGGTGCTTGACCTCTCTCGGAGGAATGCTGCCCCCTAGCGAATGAGTCCCCTGAGAGCACCTTCTAAAATGTACAGTTGAGAATACGGACCTATTCCAAAGAGAAGACAATAAGCTGAAAGGAAGCAAAGTGAATCCCTCTCATGAAGTTTTCTCTGCCTCCCCCTCCAGGATATGCTGTCCCTAACGCGGCCGCACCCGTGTCTGCAGCCCAGCTCAAGCAAGCAGTGACCCTAGGACAAGACTTAGCAGCGTACGCAACCTACGAAGTCTACCCCACTTTTGCAATGACTGCCCGAGGGGACGCATATGGAGCCTTCTGAAGACATCTTTTTTTTTATTTTAAAAATAAGATATAAAACCATATAGAAAAAATAAACCTCTAACTCAGTCCCCTCGTGATCACACGTAATACTTTTCCTCACGTGATGCCTTTGCTGAGACTGTATGGCCTATACTAACTGTAGAATCGTGATAGGAGAACATTATTCCTAATTCAATCAACGGTTGAGGAGCCTTTTCTCTACAGAAAAGAGCCACTGCCCCCAAAAGTTGTTCTTCCAAGGTTGCTGAGCATCTTGGGAATATGTTTACAAACCCTGACAGAGTGGAGGGAGATCTCTTAGCCAGCACGAGTTGGAGGGCGGAGCAGACCTCAGCAGTCAGCAACAACAAAGAGAGCCAAGTAAATTCCAGAGCGTTAACCTTGGCTTGCAGCTGCAGAGGGAGGTGAGAGGGTGCTTTTCAAACATGTTCCCCATTACTGTGGGGCATGTTCACAGCCTGGAGCTTAGGAAAGACTGTCTGAGGTTTGATGAAGTCAGCATCACTATAGTCTGAAAATTCATCCAGTCAGTTTGTCACAGGTCAGGATCTCCTGTCCCCTGAAATCCCAGGGGACTTCCTGGAAATTGATGTGGTATCTTGCAGACATGGTTAAAGCAATCCACGCCTTTTGTTTATTAACTCACTAGCCCACCTCTTTTTCCCTAGAAGTCCTGCCCTTCCCAAGGATCCCCACAAAACAATAATCATTCCAATTTGAAATGACGTTTTCTCATATTAAGCATTTGACTTGTCCATATAGATTTATTTTCATTTCAGTTTCATTTTGCTCTTCTCTAATATCTTAAAAAGGTAAATCACATCTACAGGCTATCACCTATGATACTTCTGGCTATTCAGCAAATTGACTGAAATGTCATTTCAAACACAGAGGGAAGTGAAGATGTACTCTGAGATCTTTGGTCTTTTTGCAATACCCAGACCACCATCCAGCATTCAGAGAAAGTCATGTTTTAACTTGGTTCATCTTTGGACTATCTAGCCTGCTTATATCAAATCTTCCAAGAAATCTTCTACCTTCCCTTCATTTTATTTCCCATGACTTACAAGAAATAAGTTTCAGCATACCTGGTGCTTTGGCCTTGGAGTCATCACAGGAAAGCCTTACCACCGTCACTGCTGATTAGAAGCTGATTCTTCAGACACTCAGCAAGGACATTATTTACCAAAAGCCCCTAGAGTTGGGGTCCTCTTCTCCAGGAACATCTGACAGGGGTAAGGTGCTTCGGAACCTGGAATGGAAGGGAGTAGAAGGCACTATACTTGCTTGCCATACTTGTACATGACTGCTTTTTGTTCAAAACAGAAATGATCGAATTCCAACAACCAAATACCTATTACTACTGCTCAAGTCTCATTAGTGGTTTAAGACATAGCATGACTACAATTTCCATTTTTAAAAAATCCCTTGGCCCTTGTAAAATTCTACAGGACTGGAGGGAAATCTTAAGTATGAAGGCATTAAAAATGTGAGAACTCTTCCGTGTAATTCTATGAACCCAAATCAAGCCAGATTCCCATGAAATCAAACACATTTCAATAACACAACTCCTGCCACCTTTCAGATCTGCTAACTCAATCAGATGCGAAAGGCCTCAATGCTAGAGCTGAAACTCCGACAGGCCCTGTGTTTTTAGCTTTGCGTCTCCCTTCTCAGATTCCCTAGGACAGCGCTTCCCAACCCTGACTGCACTGTAGAAACACCTGGAGAGCTTCCCCTCCAAGGTCACACCTTACACCAGTTATATCGAATGTCTTGGGGTCCGTATTGTGGGAGTCAGTGTTTTTAAAGACACTTAGCTGGTTCCAGTGCGCACCTACATTGGGGAAGTGCTGTATTCTTTATATTTTCACTCTATCCATTAATTTTTTCCTTTCTATGTAACTTTTTTAAAATAGAAGAATGCAAAAAAAAATTTGTCTAAGTTAAAACAAATAGCCAAATCACATTTTTACATATATTCATCTTATCAAAGTACGAATTTGAATGTAATTCATATTGGCTTCAAACTAACTCTTGGGGCCAAACTAATTCTAAAAGTGAGAAAGTGAGAAATTCCTCCTTAAGCAATTCATAGGTCCAAATTTACACTTCCCCACAGACCGGCTTTCATACTCAGCAAGAGTGACTACATTGGGGAGCCCATAAATTCCTACTCAGTCCCCAAAACATTCCAAATTCCAAGAGTAAAAGTTTTAATGCTCTTTAAAACCTTTAAAAGTAAATGGAAAAGGCATTCTCTATGTCAAACCAATGCAGAATGGAAGGTTTCATCCCAATGAAGTTTCAATTTAATCAAAATGAACAATTAGTAAATATCAGAATCTCTTTATGCTAAAAATCATTATTCCAGACTAAATCATTATCACCTTTTGAAAACATTAAGAGCACAGACTTAAGCAGTCCATAATGCAAAGGGATCAAGAAAATTACCACTGGAACACCATCTCATACTTGCTTGAGGAAAAATGCAAGTATTCATGACATTTACATCCTGAAGACTGATTTTATTCAAGCGAGTAGATGTGGTTTTACTTTTTGCTGAAATGTAACTTCATTCTAGTAAAATTTAGAGCATACTTCGAAATCTGTCAGAACACATTCATAGACTGTGTCTAGCATGTCACATGTTTGCATCATGTTGCCCTAGGTAATTGTTGTAGAACGGGTCCTGCTACAATGGGTTTGAAACGCTCAAAAATGGGATTTGAAAATCAGGTGCGGAAGCAAGTTTGCTTTGCATGATGGCTAACTTTTTTGGACTTCAGAAATTAGCACCTATGTAGCACCTATCGTGTCTCGTGTATCACTATCCATTTTTTAGTTTTTGCTTCCTTTATTGCTTCCGAGAAAAAATTCACCACAGAAAAAAGTTAAAATGGGTCTACCAACCAAGCAATAATAACAAAATATTTAACCAAAAATTTAGAAACAGCTAGCAAATTAGAACAGGATTTCTAAATTTTGATACTTAACAGCTCAACTGAGGATTAAAATCAGCCAATATTACTTAGGAGGAAATGGAACAGCAGTGAGAGTAGATACGGATTTCTCACCTGTAAAATGCTGCCTCTGCCCAAGGTGCTGAACTTCTCCACTGCCCCATTAGTTATAGCTCAAGTCCACCTTTACCTGCAGCAAAATGCAACTCTCCTGGGTGACTGGTTTTGCCCTCCCACCCCTGCCCTCAGTGACAGCACCTCAAACGCTGCTAGAACGCTACCTCATGTGAAGATAATGCGGAATTCAAAAATATTTAAGAAAACAGGACTTACTTCCACGTCACAGTTCCTTGGCTTTCTAATAGTAGATGGAGATTAACTGTAGTTATGTATTGATAATTGCTGTACAGAAAAGTCATTTTAGTTTGCCTTCAAAGTTGTTTGTTAAATACATTCTTTCAATTACATAGATTAGCTTTTTACAAATATTGTCTCCACATAATTTTCAATTTATGTTAATTTTCCCTTTATGTTAATTTCCCTTTATGTTAATTTCCCTTTATTTTTAAATGGCTATTTTCTAGTTCTGCCTTGGACAACTGGGTCATGATTTAAATCCATGGGGACAGGGAAATTCTTCAGGGTGACTTCTGCAGAATAAGGGTCAATAAAGAAAGTTAGTATTTTGAATAGTATTTATATTCAAAGCTACAAAGATGGATAAAGTTTATTACTGTTGTACAAATCCAGTTCTATCCAAGATTTTCCAATAGTAACTTACAACTAAAAGTGAAAATATGCCCTAGTGTTCACATAAGGTCATGGTCATTTGTCCCCTCCTTGGACTCATACAAAAGTTCCCAGTAGGTGAAAATGTACCTACAACTTAACCCAGAAACTTGGTAAATTTTATACTTTGTAGATACATTTGTTAAAGACAAAACTAAGTTTTGAATATAATACCATAAGCGATCTTTGTGGTAAATACTTTTTTAAAAATATTACAACAGGGGGGAAATGGGGACAACTGTAACTGAACAACAATAAAAAATACATTAAGAGCATAATTTAGGAATTTTAACATACGTATTAGAAGACAGAGAGAAAAGACCACAAACATGGCTACCTGGCACGCAGCAGTTAACTATTGGACTTTACTGCACTCATTGTCAAATTTGATGTTGAAGGTTTACTTTACACTATGACATCTTGAAAATACTCCGAGTTTTATGAGAATATATCCATAGAAAATACTACGTGTCCACCAGGTTATAACTTCGTATTTACCAGTGTCAGAACAAAGCACAGCAAGTCCTACTATAATGAGTATAACTATTAGGAAAGTGATATTTTTCTGAACCCATAGCCTATCTGTTTACTTATGGAGTAAAATACTTTTATATGTATTATTCAATAAAAAATAGGTGCAAAATATTTTACCGCTCTCAAAGTGTCCCACTTTTTTATTGCATTTTTTCCATTGCCATTTAGTCCCCTTATTCCCCCCTCCACAATTACCACACTGTTGTCCTTGTCCACGAGTCCTTTTTCCTTTTTGCTCAATCCCTCTACCCCCTAACTTCCCCCCACCCCATCTTAGCTGCTTTTACAGTCAATTAATACTTGACAGAGGAAGCAAGCACATACAAGGGGCTAAAGATGGTTTACTCAATAAACAGTGCTGGGAACATTAGACAGATAGGTGCAGAAAAATGAAACTAGACCACCTTCTTACACCACACATGCAAATAAATTCAAAATGGATTAAAGGCAAGTCTTAGACCCGAAACCATAAAAATCCTAGAAGAAAACATAGGCAGCAAAATCTTGGACGTTGCTCAAAGAAATGTCCCACATTTTGTCCCACATTATCTCCTTACAATATTTACATGGAATACAGAATGCATAGGTTAAAGAGGGACTGTACAGACTCATTTATGAGAGACTGTGAACTTCATGCATCCCCAGTTCTCAGTTTTGCAGGAAAGATAGAAGAAAACCTGATACTTTAGCTATTTATGACTAACCTAGAAGTGAAAAGTAATTTGGAAACTAGAGCTCTCATTAATTCAAAAGTGCCTGGAATAAAATATAGAATGCTCTGCACCTACCTCTGCCTTGCAAACTTTTCTCTTTCTCACTTCACATGTATTACCTTGTCTCACAGGAGGGGAGATACCAAGAAATAGCACTTTAAAGAAAGTAAGCTGCCAACAGGACCTTCTTAGAGGCTGAAGGGTGTCAGCCCCCGTCAGGGTTCAGCAGCATCGCTCTGGTGTGACAATACATCTGGCGTGCCACGGCAGTGGTGGCTCACATCAGTTGTCCCATTTTATAAATATTTACAATAGTTCCCCTTACCCTCAAATATGTCCCAGTTTAGACAAGAAAGTATACAGTGACCCATTCTTTATGGCACTTCTTTTTTTAAAAAAATTGTTGTGGAATGGGCTTTATTCTCCCAGAGCAGACACAGCTGCAACTCAAGGGACCCACAACTTATTTCTGACCGGAGCAGGAGCAGAGTGAATGGAAAGAAATGTGTCATCTTCTCCCCCACGGTCACTCCAATCCACTCCCTATCTAGCTGCTCCTCTACCCAGACCTTTGCTGATACAACCTTCCCTCCCACTGCCCCTGGGCTGTGGGTCCTGGCTTCTGCCTTCAGTGACACAGCTAGCAGCCACTAAACCAGATTAGGCAGGGGACAAGTGAAAGACAGCTCTCAGGGAAATGTCCTTGGCCTGTCAAGATCCAGAGGCCATTAGTAAGTTTGTGAAGCATTTGCTAGTGACTTTCTTCCTTGAATGAAGCCACTTATACCACACCCCAGAAAGCCCTGCCTATGAAAACCTTCACCTTAGAAAGAAATATAAAGGACTATGCAAAAATAAAAAGAAGGAAAAATTTTAAGATCCAGAGGAGCTTTCAAACATGCATGGATTTGTCATATTCACACACTAGTGTATGATGTTAATGAGCAAGTCCCCATGGTTTATATTTCCTTGAAAACATCTTAATCATTAACTATCTCAGCTTTCTAAATAAACTTGTGTTTATAAAATTCAAAAAATCTATTTCACAAGCCTTATCTATACCTATATCTTTGGCAATAAGTGATTTGCAATAAAGTATCATACTTTTTTTAAATGTTAATATTATTTTGAAATTTGACATTTACTTTGGGCTCACGGGCTGCAGATAAGTCTATTTAAATCAGTCCATCATCACTGGTTTAAATGTTTATTGTAATTATTAGTATTTTACTGCTATTCCCTTATGACTTCTTTTCTACTTTTCTGACTGTAACGTAGCCAGATATTCTTATCCCCTGCCTTTTGATGAAAAGCAAACTGTCAGTAAAATGCCTTTCTAGTTTCTAGGTGTTAATTTATTGCTTGTTTTCCTTTTTGTTATTATTGACTTTATTTATGTAAAGTTAGTTAGCTGAGCTACCAAAAGGAACAAAAACAGGATTAAAGAGTATACATAGAGCACTTCTTTTTGTACTTTGAATACAATGTTTTGTAGAACTCTGTGCCCCATCTAAATATACTAAGTAAAATTGTAAGATTCATTCACTGGGAAAATCATATTCAGTGTGGAAGATATAAACATAATGGGTACCATGGAATCATAAATCACATGAAATGGGAAATAATGTAATATTGTAATGGGCAGTGCAATTCCAGGATGGCAAAATGATTTTAATTGAATCTTCAAGTACCATTATAAAGTTTTAAAAACTGACAACATGCATTGCTGACTTATTTTTTCTTTCCTAAAAACTAAATTTTTACTCTTTTTTCATAAATACTACGTATTAATGACCCATCATTGTGATGTCCTTTTGGTAATTTCTTTACATTTGCATCTTTTATAAAAGTCCAGTCTGGTATATGTAATGATAATTAACTACATGTTTTCCTAATCAATAAAGAAAACAAGAGAAATACTCAGAAACTCAAAATAGTAAGAAATCATGACTCCAGAAAGGCAAGTGGGCTCTGAAATCAACATTTGCCCTGGGGCAGTAAGTGGGGGGTCACCAGCTGACCCTGATGAGCTAAGTAGTGGTCAACAAGCTGTCCCCTGAGCACCAAATTCAGCCACGTGTGTTCTGTTGGCCCTAGAGCTGAGAATGGTTGTTATATTTTTAAAGGACTGAGCTAAGATTATTTTACATTTTCAAAGTTGTTTAAAAAAAATAATAGGAAGAATTTGTGACAAAGATCATAGGTGTCCCAAAAGCCTAAACATGTGCCATCTGACTCTTTACAAAAGTTTTGCCAGCCTTACACTAAGCCAACACAACATATATGGACTTCTGTTATAGGTAGCACCCCACTTCTAAGTGCCAAATTCTGAATTAGCTAGGATTAGGTTTAGTTGCCAGTGACGGTACCCAAAATAGCAGTGGTTTAAATAAGACAGCATTAACAGTTAATGAGTGGATCAAAAACTGTGGTACATTTACACGATGGAATACTATGCAGCAGAAGGAAAGAAGGAGCTCATACCCTTTGCAACAGCATGGATGGAACTGGAGAGCATTATGCTAAGTGAAGTAAGCCAGGCAGTGAGGGACAAATACCACATGATCTCACCTATAAGTGGAACTTAATCTACCAAACAAACAAGCAAGCGAACCATAACCAGAGACATGGAAATTAAGAACAAACTGACAGTGAGCAGAGGAGAGGGAGTAGGGGGATAACAGGGGAAAGAAGAGCAAGGATCAATGAACCCATGGACAAAGACAACACAGGGTCAGGGGAGGACTGATTGTAGGAGGTAGGGGATGGGTAGGGCAGGGGAGAGTAATGGCGGAGGGGAAACGGGGACAACTGTAATTGAACAACAATAAAAAATAAAACGATAGCATTGTACTGTCCCTTGCCCAAGAGTCCAAAAAGCAGAACAGTGCCAGTGCTGTACTTCCCAGTGTCGCGAGCAGGTCTTTCTTCTTGTCAGTTTACCTGCATGATCTCAATCATGAAGTAAGAAGATGGCATTTACACTCCAAAGAAAAGGATAGAAGAAGGACAATGAAGAAAAGAAACCAACTAGCTTTCCATTAAGGAGATTTCTTGGAAGCTGCCTTACAACACTATGTTGTGTATCCCATTGGTCAGAACTTAGGTACATGGCCACACCTAGATGCAAGAGAGAATGGAAAATGTAGTCTTTATGTGGGCAACCATAAAAAATCATTTTACTATGGAAGAATGGAAGAATGACTATTGGGGAAAACTAGCAGACTCTGGTACAAATGCCTGCATCACAGGAAAGATGTGAGAGTTCAAGGAAGTAAGGCCCATGAACTCACCTGGCACTGGGCTTGACCCATGCTTGATGTCTATGAATTTTGGCTTCCCTTTACCAACAGAAAGGAAACTATCAATTTACCTTATTCTTGAAGTACTGTCACCCATTGAAAGTACAATAGTGTTGGATCTGCTCTACTGATCCGCCCCCTGGTATTCATACTGTTGTCTTGTATAATCCCTTCCCCTTGAGTGCAGGCTGGACCTAGTGGCTTACTTCTAATGAATAAGCCATGGGATATCACATCTGAGATTAAGTTATGAGAGGTTATTATTCCCATCTTTTTGGGTCTTCTTGCTTGCTCACTCTGATGAAGCCAGCTGCCAGCTGTGAGCTGTGCTATGGAAAGGGCCATATGGCAAGGAACTGAAGGCAGCTGCCAGCCAATGGCACATGAGGACCTGAGTCCTGCCAACAACTGTGTGATTGGGCTTGGAGGGAGAATCCTCCTCAGCAGAGCCTTGCCAGAGCTGCAGCCTGGGCTAGCCCATGATTGCGGATTATGGGCGATTCCAAAGCAGAAGACCAAGCGAAATGGTGCCTGGATGCCTGCCCCACTGAAACTGTGACATAATGAGTATTATTTTCATTTGCTATGTTTCAGGATAATTTGTCATGAAACAATTGATAACTAATAGAACAGTGAAAAGTTATAAAGGTACAGTGAATACAAATATGTTTATCATCTCAGAGATACTGAAGCTGTATGCAAAAATCAGAAAAACCAATTCAATCTTTGAGTTTATAAATAACTTGCTGTTGTCAGTATGCAAGATCACGTGCCCAATGCTAAGGAGGATAAAAGCTAAGGAAGGTGGATATCTTCATGGAAATTATTAAAAAATGCTGATTGACTGGAAAGAAGAAAGGAACAGAGGGATGGATGGAGGGAAGGAGTGAAGGATGAAGGGGAGCAAAAAGAGAGTGAGGGCCCTGGCTGGTGTAGCTCAGTGGATTGAGCGCGGGCTGGGAATCAAGTGGTCCTGGTTCGATTCCCAGTCAAGGCACATGCCTGGGTTGCGGGCCAGGTCCCCATGAGGGCCATGTGAGAGGCAACCATACATTGCTGTTTCTCTCCCTCTCTTTCTCCCTCACTTCCCTTCTCTCTAAAAATAAATAAAAATAAAATCTTTAAAAAAAAGAGAGAGTGAGGAAGGGTAGAGTAGAAAAGGAAAGTAAGGGGAGGGAATAGAAGGGAAGATGCGAAGAGAATGTCTATTCTCACTGTATATTCCCCCTCTTTCAGCAGGTCCATCTCTCTATAATTGCTTCAATAAAGATATCTGGCCAAACATCGAAAAGAGGCTTCATGCCAGCCTTTCTGGCTGTGGTTTTCCAAAAGCTTTAGCACTTTAACGAACTTAAAGAAGCCCTGGCTGGGTGGTACAGTTGGTACAAGAATCAACCAATGAATGCATAAGTAGATAGAACAACAAATCTATGTTTCTCTCTCTCCCTCTCTCTCTCTCTCCTCCTCCTCCTCCTCCGCTTCCTCCTCCTCTGCTTCCCCCTCCTCCTCCCCCTCCCTCTCTCTCTAAAAAAAAAATCAATAAATAAAAATTTTTTAAAAATTGATAGGTTTTTGGAGAAGTGAAAGAGTGGGGAAAAGTGACCCAATAGTATAGAACTACATGAGAACACAGGAAGCAAAAACATTTTTCACCAGAGGAACTAGAAAAAGAACTCCCTGGAGCCAGAGCATAAGAGAAATTCCAGAAAGAAGAGAGCTGAGGAGGGGAAATTCCTAAATCTGTATAATAATGGATATAAATTTCAGGATCATCCCAGGCTATACATACTTAGATAAAAAGTCAGGAAAGCATGACAGAATTATTGCCAGGGATAAGAAACTCTATTTCATGATGATAAAGAAATTAACTTGAAGAAGGCATAAAAATTCTAAATGTTTATGTGCTCAATCATAGAATTTCAATATACACGAATGAAGCACGAACTAATGAAATTGAAAGGATAAACAGAGAAATGCATAATTATGATTGGAAATTGAAATACCACTCAATAATTTATAGAATAGAGAGAAAATCAGTGAAATTACGAAAGATCTGAAAAATGCTGTCAACTATCATTTAGAATGGAAGGGCAGATAAAGTGCTTCCCAGATAAGGTCAAGTTAAAGGAGTCCATCATCATCCAGCCCTTATTATATGAAATGTGAAAGGGACTTACCTAAGAAAAAGAAGATCAAAAATACGAACACTAAAATGACAATAAACTTATAACTATCAACAACCGAACCTACAAAAACATAAACAAAAATGAACTAAGCAAACAACTAGAACAGGAACAGATTCACAGAAATGGAGATCACGTGGAGAGTTATCAGCAGAGAGGGGGAAGAATGGGGGAAAAGGTACAGGGAATAAGAATCATAAATGGTAGGTAGGGGGAGGTTAAGAATAGTATTGGAAATGGAGAAGCTGAAGAACTTATATGTATGACCCATGGACAAGAACTAAGAGGGATGGAGATGATGGCAGGAGGGAGGTACAGGCCAGAGGGGAATAAAGGAGGGGAAATGGGGCAGCTATAATAGCATAATCAATAAAATATATTAAAAAATAAAATAAAATAATCAACATTTATAGACTACACCAACCAACCACAGCAGAATATATATTCTTTTCAAGTGCAAGTTTAATATTTACCAAGAGAGACCACATTGTAGCCCATTAAACAAATCTCAATAAACTTAAAAGAATTAAAGTCATACAGAGCATGTTCTCTGACCAAAGTGGAATCAAATTGAAAATCAGTAACAGAAAGATAGATATGAAATAATATGCTTCCCAAAATAATGAGTCAAAGAAAATTAGAACATATTTTTAAGGAAAATTCAACATAAAATATATAGGATACCACAAAAAAATACTTAGGGAGAAATTTATAGTACAAAAAATGTATTAAAAACAAGGTCTCAGGTTATTTTTTTAAATATAAAAGAAAGGAAAAATAAAGCATGCAGAGAAAAGATGATAATAAAGTAAAATGAAAAACAGGAAAACAATAAAGAAAATCAATGAAACCAAAAGTTAGTTTTTTAATAAAATCAATAATATTAGTAAACCCTCTAGACAACTGACTAGAATAAAAGAAGAAAAGCCAAAAAAGTACTATTATAACACATATTCTACAGATACTAAAAGGATGAGTATATTATGAACAAATTTATGAAAATAATTTCAGTAGTTTAGATGAAATGAGCAAATTCCTTGAAAGACACAAACTACCAAAGCTTAATCAAGAGGAAATAGATTACCTGAATTGTCAATAGCTATCCAAAAAATTGAAAGTGCAGATAAAATCTTCCTCACAAAGAAAACTCCCTATCTAGTTGGTTTCACTCATGAATTCCATCAAACATTTAAAGAAGTAACACAATGTCTATATAAGCACTTACAGAATATTGAAAAGGAAGAATATTTTCCTGCCAATTATATGAGGCTAGCTTTACCCCAATACCAAAATCAGACAAAGAAACTTAAAAAACAAACAAACAAACAAAAAAGTATGACCATAACAACACTCAACCCACTACGAACGAAAGGGAAGTTCTCAAAAACATATGGGCATCTACAAAAAGCCTACAGCCAACACTATGCTAAAGGTGAGAAACTCTAGGCTTCCTTCCTGAGATAGGAAGCAAGACCCAGACGTCCAGTTCTCCCACATCCTTTTAGTAGTGAGCTAAATGTCCTTGCCAGTGCAATAAAACAAGAAAAAGAAATGAAAAAATCCAGATTGAACAGGAAGAAGTAACATCACCCTTATTCATAGACAACACAATAGACTATATAGAAAATCTGAGAGACTCTACAAAAAAAGCAACAAGAACTAATAACTGAGTTTAGCAGGGTTGCAGAATATAAGATGAATACTCAAAAATCAATTCTATTTCTACATAGAAACAACAAATAATCCAAAGTTGAAATTTAAAAAGCAATCCAATTTGCAATACCATGAAAAAATACAAAATGCTTAAAGATGAATCTGACAAAGGATGTGATAGGCTTGCACATCTTTCGAGGGACTGAGCAAAAAGGAAAAAGTACTCATGGACAACACGGTGGTGATTGCTGGGGTCAGGGGAGTATAAGGGGACTAAATGGTAACGGAAAAAATACAATAAAAATTAAATTTAAAAAGGCTACAAAATATATCTGAGAGTAACTAGAGAAAGTAATTGAAGAAAATTAAAGAAAACCTAAGTAAATGGAGAGAAGTCCCATGTTATTGGGTCAGAATACTCAATGTTATTAAAATAACGATTCTCTTAAATTAATCTATAGTTTCAATGCATTCTGAATCAAAATCCTGCGTCTTACTTAGATGTTGACAAAATGATTTTAAAATTTAAACAGAAATGCATATAGAATATGCTAACACAATTTTGAAAAGAACTAAGTTTGAGATCTTACTCTACCTGACTTCCAGACTTAGTATAAAGCTAATGTAGCCAATGCATAGTGGTATTGATGTCAGGATAGTAAAATAGATCAATGTAACAAAATAGAGGCAAAAATATACCCCTACATATATATAAAACTGAGTTTTGACAGCAGTTAAAAATCAATTCAGTGGAAAAGGACAGTCTTTTTCAACAAATGGTGGTGGAACAATTGGATATTTATATGTTAATAAATTTTGATTCATATATCATACCTTATATGACAACTAACTCAAAATGGATCATAGAATAAAATTTAAAATCTAAAACAATTACACTTCCAGAAGAAAAAATAAGAAAATTTTTGTGATGTTAGAATAGGCAAAGATTTCTTAGATATAACACCAAAAGAATAATCTATAAAAGAACAAATTGATAAACTCAACTGTATAAAAATTAAAAACTTCTCATCTTCAAAAGTTAATAAAATAAGCCACAGACTTGAAGAATATATTTGCGAAGTATATACCTCATGAAGACATAGATCCAAAATATGTAAAGAAGCCTCAACATTTAACACTAAGTAAACAACTTAATTTAAAAAAATAGACAAAAGATTTGAATGAACATGTCACCAAACTTGATATACAGGTGGCAAATAAGCACATTAAAAAATGCTCAACGCCATTAATCATTATGGAAATACAGATTAACCTCAGTGAGCTATCTCTGTACATATATTAGAATAGCTAAAATTAAATAGATAATCCAATTGGTGGGAAGGATGTGGAGGAACTGAACCTTTCATACACCGCTGTTGGCAATGGAAACAGCACAGTCACTCTAGAAAAGTTTGGTGCTGTTTTAGAAAGGTTATACACTCACTATATGATTCGGCCATGCCATACCTATACACTTACCCAAGATAAATGAAAGCATATTTCCACATAAAACTTGTACAGAAATGTTTCTACCAGCTTTATCTGCAATAACCAAAATTCTGTAAATCCATAATACGGAACACTACTTATCAAGAAAAAGGCATAAACTATGAATACACTACACTATAGATGAATTTTAAAATAATTATGCTAGGTGAAAGAAACCAAGCATAAAATACATCATAAAATAGCTTATACTGTATAATTCCATTTTCTAAAATTCTAGAAAACACAAAACCTATATAGAGATAAAATAGATCAGAGCTTGCCTGAGTTTGGGGCTGGGAGGAGCAAGTGGATTACAGAGGAACACCAAGAAATATCTCTGAGTGATGGATACGTTCACTATCTCAAATGTGATGATGTCTTCATAGGTCAGTAAATATGTCAAAATGACTCAATTTATATAGTTTAAATATATAAAGTGCATTATATATCAAAAATATTTAAAGTTCAACAAAGCTGGTTTTTTTTTAAGTTAAACATATGTCTATTGTATGATCTAGCCATCCTATTTCCAGGTGTTGACCCAAGAGAAACAAAAGCACACATGCACACAAAGACCTGTACGGGAATGTTCATAGCAGCTGTATTTGTAGTAGACAATAACTAGAAAAAGCCCGATCATCCATCAACAGACGGATGAATAGATAAGAAAACTGTAGTGTGTTCATACAAGGAATGTTGTTTAGCAATAAACGGAATGAACTATTGATGTATGTTACAACATGGATGAATCTCAAAATAAGTAGGTTAAGTGAAAGAAGCCAGACGAAAGAAAGTACATACTGTATGATTTCATTTATATAAAATTCCAGAGTGTGCAAACTCCTCTAGAGTGAAAGAAAGTAGATTGGGCATTGCCAGTGGGAGGAGCAGGCAGGATGGATCACCCAGCAGCAGTAGGAAACCTGTGAGGATGATGGGTATGTTCATCACCTCAACTGAGATGATGTTTTTGTGAGTGCATACATATGTCAAAACTTATCAAATTGTATAACTTTATTACGTATGTAGTTTATTCTATGTCAGCAGGACTTCATTATAAAAACAAAAACAAAAAATCAATGTAAAATAGTAAAAGCAGCAGAGTAATTAGAGAAATCAAGGGATGAGAATTCCAGTGATCTGGATTAGAAGGTATTGGCAAAAAAAACAGTTTTGGCTCAAGTAAATTCCTATGTAACCATCAGCAAGTTCTCTATCTGAAGCCCCATTTCTGGTTCTGTGACTGCAAGTGGTTGGACTTGATCCTCTTTAATATTTGTCCCACTTCTAACAAGCTATACTACAATCATTTAATTGTTGTCATCAGGGTTCTTCAAAATAGACTTTAAAGAAATGAAATCTTACCATTTGCAACAACATGGATGGACCTAGAGGGTATTATGCTAATGAAATAAGTCAGAGAAAGACAAATACCATATGATTTCACTTATGTGTGAAATCTAAAAAACAAAATGAATGAACAAACAAAACAGAAACAAACTCCTAGATACAGAGAACATTTTAATGGTTGCCAGGAGGGTGGGTAGTTGGGGGACAAAATTAAAAAAAGGTGAAGGAATTAAGAAGTATAACTGCATCGTTCCAAAATAGTCATGGGGATATAAAGCACAGCATAGGGAATAAGCCAAAAATATTATAACTATGTATAGCAGCGTGAGGTACTAGACTTACAGGATGATCACTTCATATGTTATATAAATGTCTAACCACTATGGTATACCCCTGAAACTAATATTGAATGTCAACTGTAACTGAAAATTTTTTAAGAGTTTAAATAGACTTTAAGGAGACTTCCAGTAAGTTTCCTTAAGAATCTTCAAAATTTATATCAACTAAAAAGATAAGCACAGCTCACTCTCTGCATTTCCAGTCCGACTATATCTTCCCCCCAGAAGTGCAGGATCCCAGAACAAGTGCCCCAGGCAGTAAAATGTTTTCAAGGGAAACCTGATTTACTCTTATCTTGGCAGGTCCTACATGCCTGCAAATGTGCCGACATAGCACAAGAAAATAACCTTCTGCTGTTCTAGTAAGAACACAACCAGGGAAATCTGAATATGAGAGCTAATTACCCTCTCCAACCTGTTCTTTCCGAAGGCAGTATGTGGCACATGAGCAATAATAGCTACATCCTCCATCTGGTGGTTATGAAAATTTCAACTCCTGTGTGTGTGTGTGTGTGTGTGTGTGTGTGTGTGTGTGTGTACAGCCACACTATAACTTATTAGTCTCAGAGTGAGCGCTCTTGGCTTGCTTCTTCTGATAAGAGCTGGGATAAATCATGACCCTCGGCTTGTCTCACTGTTTTCCTGTTAAAGGTTGTGGACTTTATCGTTAGTCTAACGTGTCTCTGCTAAGTGCCTTGGGAAACACACTCCAGGGTTCAACCATAGTCTCATCCCCCCAACCAAATTCATGTGATAAAACATGGATGAGATTAAACACCCAACCTAGTGTTGATGTGAAAGTCAAACCAGCCTGAGGACAGTGATTGCACAGCGCTCAGAGTCAGACACGAGCCTTCTCATCTGTTCCCGCATAGTAGAAATTTCCTAAAGGTACATAACCTTCATGTATCTCTGAAGCTCATGGCTCAATGCCAGGGGCCCACCTGGGAGTCAAGTGACCTGAGTTCTAGTCCCAGGTTCACTGCCAACTTGACCTGTGTCCTTGGTCAAACCACTTAAGGTGTCTGGGTGGTCAGTCTCCCCTGTAAATGAAATCAGGTGCTCCACATTCCATCATCTACCAGGTGAGTAACCCTAATGAGTCAATGAAGGCCCAAGTAGGGGACACAGAGTAGGACACAGAGTAGGACTCCCTCTACCTACATGCATTCAAGTTCCATTCTAAAGGAAAAATAAAATTAACAATAATAAAACATGTGCAAAACAAATGTGGCCAGGGCCAAACTCTGGTTCAAAGATCACTAAGGTCCAGTCCAGCTCTAAAAGACAAGTCTGTCCACACCAAGTGCACTGGACAATGAAATGTGTGGTAGCTTAGATCAAGTGTGACATCCAGTGGCCTATTTGGCTAATGACACTTCGAGACTTTCAAATAGCCTGGGGCATTCTGACCTCCTGCGCTTAAACCTGCTGAAAAGATTTCTGTAGAGGGTGGAGAGCTGGAATAGCAAGTATCTCCACCAGGCTGCAGGCCCTCTGAGAGGAACTTGCTCCGTATTTCCTACCCATTCTCCACGGTAACCGTCAGACCACCATTGTTACAGAACAAGAAGGATAAGAAAACAGAAAGAGGTGTAGAGATTAACTAACTTAACCCAGCTAACTTGCCAGGCTTTCAAGTAAGAAACTAAATGCAGTCTGACTCCTGAACCCATTCTGGGACTTCGGAGGTCAAGTTTCTAATTTTTTCTTCCAAAGGTGGAAATTGGTCTGAGGAAGGTTAAGTGATAACAGAAAGTGGACAAACCAAAGTGGGGTAGCATCAGGGTGGGAAGCAGGGATAGCTGGGGTTGGGGGGAGTGGTGGTGATAAAATAGAGACACCTGCACTTGAACAACAATTAAATTTAAAAAAATTAAAAGAAATTAAGTAGCTACTTAGAGAAAGGACTGAGGCTGGAATTCAACTCTTGCAAAAGACCCACCAATTAATTTTTCCATAATTAACTTTCCATAATATAAATACCCTTTACCTTCACCAAGGCTCTGCTAACAAAGACTCTTTGCTTTACTTCGAAGAAAAGCTCTACTCTGACAGTTGGGAGAGTAGACATTACTGCTTTATACAAGAGTTGGAGCTGAAAGGAGACCAAGAAAATAATAATGTGAATGTATAGGTAGTACCACTGGTACAAGGGAGAAAACTGGCTCATTTTGACCTCCCAAAGGTTTCACTCTATACAACCTGACATAAAATTAATGTCCACAATGGTGACCTAGAGTCATTAGAGCAATTAAATTATTCTTAGCATACTAATCAAGTAAGGAAATATATATTCTAATGTGGAAAGATTTAACATCGTAAATAATATGAGGGATCTTTTCTGGGCAGTTGAACAGCTAATTTCAGAGACTGGCTTCGGTTTGTCATGTTCTAAGCCCTCGAGCACTGGGTTTAGGAAGATGGCATCTCCTCCTGGCCAGAGATTCTTCCATCATTAGCCTCTGGTTTATGCTACACACCGTGGGGACACGGCTCTCAGATAAGAACTATTTCCAACACCTTTGCCTGTTGTGTGTCCCTTCCAAAACAGGCTCAAAACAGAGTCACAGTCAAGAAACAATGTGTAAGGAATTCCATTCTTTATGTTTCCCAAATGACTTTTGAAGAGAACTGAAATATAAAATCCATAGTGACCTTGGTAAAAGATATTACCTATCCTCTCTATTTATTTTCCTCACACACTGCACCTTCCCTGGCACTTTCTTCTTTAAAAATCTAAAAACAAACAAGCAAACAACAACAACAAAAAACCTTTCTCTGCTTCTCTACCTTGTCTTCTGCCTCAAATTTCTCCCCCACACCTACCTTCTTTCCTGTCTCCTTTACCTTCTCTGCCATTCCCACTTGTCAAAGTTAATTTCTGCTTTTGGATTCAACCCAAATGCAGTAAAAGCTCCTCTTCAAAGAACTTCTTGGTCTTCACATTGAAAATAAATTCCTTCTTCTACTGCATTACAATTGCATTTTTAGTTCATACCTCATTCATGCTCTCCTGTTACTTTCTCTGAATTATGCTTCACATTTCAATTATTCTTCCCACAGTTCAATCTCCCTTTAGAATCTGAGTTCCTTGAGAGAAGGGACTATATCTCTTGTTCTGTTTTGCACCTAATTAAACAAGAAATGCTGGTGAGTTGTTGAGTACTGATAAATTGTTGAATTAAATTAAGCATTTCAGGGAAATGCTCTACAAAGTGAGTTTGTTCACTTTCCTGACTTATGATATCATTGAACTCCTAAAGATGCTCTAAAGAATCCTGGATCCTTATTTATGCAACAAATATTTACTGAGCACCTACTATGTACCAGATGATTCTAAGTGCTGGAGATTCCACGATAAACTAATTTTTTTGTCATCACGTAAGTTTAAAGTGTATAAAATTGGACTTCAAGTTTAGGAACTAATATTAACACTATACACCAGCTCTTCTATACATGCAGAGAGAAGATTGTCATTAATTGAGATTTCTGGAAAGTTAGATTCCAGTTAACCAAAATTTTACCATGTTTGTTATCAAATAGAATGAAACTAGCATTTCTGGAGCATTTGTTTTATTTAGTATTAGAGCATTTTCTAAATGGTTGGATTTCTATTCTTTTATTTATATATTACAATCATCCTATGAGGTACTTGCTATTTTCAGTTGGTAGATAATAAACTGATCTTTTGAAGAAAACTATTCAAAGGCACACATCTGATAAGTTCCAGAGGATATCTGGACCACAGTTAACGTAAAAGTGGTTCTTTCTTAAAGACTGCCTCTCGAACTCAGAACCCCAAAAGGGAACCTTTGGAAGTAAAACTTTCCTGTTAAATTACCCACAGAGGCCGTTGGACTGAGGTGGCCATATGCTATAGTGGCCGACTTTAGCAAATCAAAATTTAAATCTGTAAATGCCTCAAGCTTACAAAATCAAAACTGAAAGATAACCAATCACAAACAGCCAACTAAGCCAATTAAGTAATTATCTTTCATTCTTTTCACACTATCTCTATGTAAGTCTTTCTGTATGTAGGCTTCTGTGAACGGGGCGCTCCTAACCACTTCCAGTTTGGCACAGCCCAGTTCCAATCAATTTTTGCTCAAAAAACTCTTAAAATGTTTAATATATCTCAGTTTATCTTTTCATAGTTATAATTTAAGTCAGGAGAAACCTGGTCATCTAGAAAACTGAAAATGATCCATGTGAATCCAGGAATTTTATTCAGGGTTTTCCTATATGCCCCTTTTTCCTAAGACAGGTACATCTGGAATTTCCGACCTTTACCGTGTTGCTTACCTGGAGGACTACATTGTGTTGGTCCAGTCAGGAACAGTAGAGTCTGTTTAATTCTGGTACAACACTGAGGGAATCCCAGGGAGTTCGCTGTGAATCCGCTGTAGTGCCGATTTCACAAGTGCACTTACTCATCGCGGGCTTCGGATGTAAGACCGCTCTTACTCATTTCCTGTTCATTCTCACCAGGGGTTCTCGTCTCCACCGCTGCCTCAGTGACAGCAGTTGTCTGGCTAATAATTTAGAGCCAAAATTGTGCTCAAGGAACCGCTCATAGACATCACCGGCACACAAAAAGCATGTATTACTTCTATCATTAAATCGTATTACATACACGTATACGAGGGGGAGCACAAACAAATGGAATTCACTTATTAAAAATTGTGTATTTATTTTTACATGTTTAACTCCAGTCACCTTCCAAGTATTCTCCACTTGTTAGTGCTTCTGCCATTTTTTGTTTCACTTCTTCCACATCGGCAAAACATTTCCCTTTGAGACTTTTTTCATCCGGGGAAACAAACAAACAAAAAAAGTTGTTCAGGTGAGGTTGGGTGAATAGGGAGGGTAGGGCACAGGGGTCGCGCCGTTTTTGGTCCAAAACTGTTGAACACTCAGGTGTGCTTGTAAGTCACCCATCATCAGATGGGCAAATGCCTTGAAAGAGTCTTCAAAAAAAAATTCACTGAACACAGCCTCTCCCAACAACACCAGCTGGCACACTGATACAGATGGTTTCCTAAAACATGCACCTAGTGGGGGAAGCCTGTGCTACAAGGGGACCACCCTCCAGAAGAAATCTTGTTTTGGGGGATCCCCTTCATACATTTGACCCTAAACATTTGCAAAGGACTTTGAGAAAAATAAATAAAGAGAAATTTACTATTTCTGAAAAGGCTTGAGCACAGTCAGGCAGAGTCACTTGACATTTCCTAAATTGATTTCAGATTCATCTCTGCCTCCATCTTGTCCTTGAATTCTCCTGCAAAACTCTTCACAACCTCCACCTGGCTTTGTTGGAGGGCTGTTCCCACCTGTAACTGGGCTTCTCGCAGTTCATTGGGAACACTCCCTTACACCTGTTCCCTGGGAGGCTGCAAGTTTCTGAATGCTTTGATCATCATTTTACCAATATTTTTATCCTTAGTGTTTCATTTGCTACCTGACCAGTAAGTAACCAGGAGCTCAATGAACATTGAGAAATGAAATAAAATATACATAGATTAATTTGGCTTTGGATGGTAGCAAGAGGTAGGAATAACTTTAAAGTTCAAACTCCTAGGAAGAACAATTTGGGGGGGGTTGATAGGAACAAGTGAGATTTTTCTCTGCCTTATGAAGACCGTAGAAGGAAATAATCTAGGAAAAAACTAGGAAGTAACCCTGACTACAATGTAGACTTTAAATATCTTACAATTTTATATGTCAGTTATACCTCAGTACAGCTGAATTTTTTTAAAAATCCAGTGAAAGTAACCCTGATGGTAGCCACACATTTCAAGTGTAAGAGAATGTCAGAGAATTCACAGAACACTCCTGAGCTATACAACTTCTACAATAGCATGAGAGTCAGCAAAGTAACATGCTGTGACAAGAGACTCAATACTTGTGATATCTGTGAAATAAATAAAGAGGAATAGAGTATGCATCCTACAATATTTCCAAGAGCAATAAGCAGACTCAAAACAATGAAAACAGATCCTAGAGCCAACAACTTTGTTTAGTTTGTCCAGCTACCGTTATTGTGGCCTTTCCATGTGCCGACATGCATTGCATGCATTTCAAGTGTTAATTCATTGAAGCCTCGCAGCTTGCCTATGAGATAGTTACTATGAACCTCTTGATTTAAAACGTGATAACTAAGGCTTAGAGAAATTATCTTGTCAATGATTGCATAGCTAAGTAAGTGACACCACCTAGTTTAAAACCCAGACACCTTGGCTCCAGAGCTGAGGCTGGTGACCATGGAGCGGCACCACTCAGACCTTCTTTAAAACAACCCACCACAGTGAGCATCGTTGAATCTACCACGTTGCTCACAGTGAGGCCACACTTCCCCTGGGCTGCTCCCAGACGATGACTGAGTACAGCAGAGGTTAGAACTAGGCTATGAGTGCCCAGCATGGGACTCCTCCATCAAAGCAACCTTTGCTGAGAGACTCCCCATTAGCCTGACCAAGACTTTATCAGGACTGTGCTGTGGTGTAAGGGTCTTCCTGTCCAATCATTTCTTCCTTCCCTCTCTCCTTTCACGGACTATGCACTTCAGTCTAAAGATTCTCCAACTTGTTTCTGCTTCCTCTCCCTATATCCTAAACGGGTACTTCCCTCAGTAAATCTCTTCCATGTGTAATCTCATCATGGCATCTTCTTCTTAGAAAACACAGGCAATACCAGAAGTGGTCCAAGAAAACAGTGTTATGAGGTTTCAGGACTGGCTCATTTGACACTCCTGCTCTCGTGGAGCTCAGCTTCCAGAGGGGAAGAGACAGGCCATCAACAAATGAACAAGAAGTTCATAGTTTGTCATGTGGCCATGGTGCTGTGAAGAAAGAGAAAACAGGGTTAAGGAGAGAAACATATTTAGTCTTGAACAACTCCATCCTAAATGGAATTTAGGGCACAATTATCCCTGGCATAGGTGGCAGCCCAGTCGCTGAACATTTCACCACAATTGACCTGGTGGAAAGGGAGGCCCTTACCAGTACAATGAATCAGATATTTGAAAGATTTGCAGGGGCTGAAAAATCTACAAAGAGAGTTGGTCAGTTTTTACTAAGTTGTATTTATGTTCCATAGAGGAATAATGTGACCCCGAGGGTGGTGACAAACAGCTACTGCCCAGGTGAGAGAACCAGAGGGCCCCTTTGGAAGCTTATCTCCTGCAGTGGAAACGTAAACACAGCTGTGGACCACATGCAGAATCTGATAGAGTTGCAGAGCTCCAAAGACATTTCAATAATAAATAACAGGATTGGTGGCTTTAAAACCTGTCCTCGGTTTTTCTTTGAGTCTGCCTATTGCTTTTAAAAATTTTGTAGGGTTTTATTCCTCTTTATTTCATCACTCTTTATTGATTCTACTATGCTGATATCAATTCCACATAACTTTGCTGACTCTCGCAATGCTTTCTTTGAATTCATATAGTTAGTTACATTTAAATAGTGAAAACAAGTCAGTGGAGCTAAGCCAAGAGATCTGGCTGAGAAAATATGGGACCCTAGAATATGGGACAGGGACATCTGGGTAGATTCCCCAAGTATTTTTGCTCTACAGACACCCACCTGCCCCTAAAAGCTTGCAGATCTGGCCTACTCTCCACAGGGAGAACCAGCAGTTCCCCCATGTGGGAAGACACTACAGAAGCTTCTCCTCCACAGGCAAGACAGACGTTTCCCTAAGGTGATGCTCCCAGCTCCTCTCCTGACTGCCTGGCCATCTGCATAACTCAGCTTGGCACATGCTGGGGTTGATAAGAGAGGAAAAAGATATAACCCCAGAAGGAATGGCAAGAATTACCTAGTAGTTAAAAGCAAGCACCCTGAAGAACCCTGGGACTGGATCGCAAATGTGCTTGATCAAAGGGACAAAGGGCAAGGCTGGCGAGGGAGGATCCACAGACCAGAGGCACTTTTGAGCCATAGGATTTACCACACTAGGAAAGTCCCCAAGGAAGGAGCACACTCACCATTGGGGCGGTATATCACAGTATTGCCCTGTTACTGCTGTAGCAACAAGCTACAGACTTAGTGGCTGAAAGTGACATCACTTTCATATCATACAGCTATGGAGATGAGAAGTCCAAAAGTGGGTCCCTTTTGCTAAAATAAAGGTGTTATCAAGGCTTCGTTCCTTCTGGAGACTAGGGGAATATTGGTTTCCTTAGCTTCTCCAGCTTCTACAAGCCACCTGCGTTCTTTGGGGCACTATCCCTTCCTCCATCTTCAAATTTCTCCCTCTCTCTGGCCCTGCTACCTCCACTTCTCACTAATAAAGACCCTTGTGATCACATTGAGATATTAAGGATAATATCCCATCCTTATCTTAATTAAATTAACCTAATCATATCTGCAAAGTTCCATTTGCCATGTAAGGTAATGTATTCACAGGTTGTTGGGATGAGGACATCTTTGGGTGGGGCGGATAATACAAATTACTCTTTTTTACTGACATTACATTATTTTAGGGTATAAAATATAGTGATTTGATATGCATATATATTGCAAAATCATTGCCATAATAAGTTTAGTTAACCTCCATCATCTCCATAATTACAATTTTTTCTTATATTGAAAATATCTAAGATCTAATCTTATAGCAACTTTCAAATATAAGATACAGTATCATTCATCATAGTCACTAAGCTGCATATTACACCCCAGAACTTACTTATAACTGGAAGTTTGTACCTTTGATCACCTTTCCCCATTTCTCCTAGCCCCACCCTCTCTGCCTCTGGCAGTCACCAATTTGTTCTCTGTGTCTGTGAGTTTGGTCTTTTAGATTGCATATATAAGTGAGATCATACAGTATTTATTTGTCTGTCTCTGTCTTACGTATTTCATTCAGCATAAAACCATCCATGTTGTTGCAAATGGCTGCATTTCCTTCTTTTTACAGCTGAATAATATTCTATTGCATATAACAGGGGACTCTTACAGTACTGTGGCCCACTCTGATAGAGGTAAAAATGCCTGCTTTTCTGGAATGTGATAGAGAAAATAAAATGGTTCAGAGGGGTGACATACTGGACGGACAGACTGTGAGTGTAAGAGCCCCACCCGTGAAGGCCACAGACACATGTCGTAAGGAAGGTGCTGGTACGAGGGACGCCAGCATCACGAAGAGGCTCAGCAGAGGCTGTCCTCTGCTGACCAGGGCTGATGAGAGAAGCAGCGGTCACAGAGCTGCGCTCGTTAGAATACATGGGGATTATGGACCCCAAAGCAATAGAGGCAAAGAATGCACAGATGCCAGAATCCAGGAAGCCATGTTACCTTTAACATGATAAGGCAATAACTAGCAAAGTCAGAGGCACAACCAAGGCATCTGCACCCACACCAACTTGTGGAAATTGTTCATAGAAATTCTGTAATTTCTATATTCTATTTGAAAATTCCATTCTATTGCTTGTGCCCCCAAGTAGGCAGCCTACGAGGGTGCTTCTGAACAAGTACATGGGGGGCGGGAAGCAAGAATAGAGGAGCAGGAGGCTGACAGCAGTCTCCCCAAAAAGAAGTCAAGGTCCTCTGCTAAGTTTCCTGACCTGAACACATTTTCAGATCCAAGACCCACAGACTGAAGAGGTGGCCAGGCTCCCAAGAGGAAGAACTCTGAAAAACTGTGGTAAGATCGTGGTGTGAGGATTGCTTTCCTGAAGGGACCTACCGCTGTTTACTCAGGTGACTGTACCCTGGAGAGAGGGGAACCAAGAGGCTCTGAAGACTTTCAGACATAGGAAATGAGTTGACATTGATACCTGAGACCCCCAAGTCTCACCATTGCCTTCTGTTCAAGTGGAGCCTATCAAGTGTCAGGTAGTGAACTAAATAAACTAAATAAAGTCTGGCTTATAGGAGCTCTACTAGGTTCACAAACTCACCCAGCAGTCACTGCCATCACCTGAGCCAGTGGTGCTGAACAACTGACTCCCTAAGGAAAGAAATTTTAAAAACCATAGTGCCTGGTAGGCCTCTTTGGGTTCTAGAGACAGTATATCCCACACTTAGATATACTGCTCTGGGTTCCAGCCAAGATGGTGGCATAGAGGAATGCAGTACTCTAACTGACATAGAAATAAGTTATCCACGTTATTTTCAAGATTCCTATTTTATATAGCTTGTACTTCAAAAGATACTGACAGATATTAATGCATTTTTATCTTTCTAAAAATTTTATATAGCACATATATTTGGGGTTCTTTTGCTAATAAAGATAGTTTACATAAGACCTGATTTCACCATTTTAGAACTTAAAAATATGAAATCAGCAAAGTGAATAACATTTTTCCTTTCTTACATACCTAGACCCTTAGGAAGGGGCAAAGGTTTCTTTGTTCTTTAAAGTACTTAAGTATATTTTTATTTTACTCTGTACCAATGCCATACAGACACACACACACACACACACAAAATGTTTAAGTCACTTAATAAGTTATAACATGTTTTAATATTAATAACAAGCACATAAATGATCATTTCCTGAGTTGACAGTGCAATATACAATTTAATCTGTGTTGCTAAAATAATAATGGCGAAAACAATTGAACGCTTACATATTAAATATAGTTAAAATAGATTCTGATAATTAATAATCAAAATTCTATGAACATATCTCCTCATCTAATCCCTGTCAAAAATTATATAACAAGATTCTAACAACTCCACAAAAGTTCACTGATAAAAATTTATTCTATTAGAACAAATACCTCCTTGATCAAAATTCAGATATTTCAAAAATCATCACTGTTAGATAAACCTATAAATTCTATTCTCTCTCTCTCTCCCTCTCTCTTTTTTATTGTCGTTCAAGTACAGTTGTCTCCATTTCCCCCCACCACTCCCACCCACCCTAGCCATCCCCACTTCTGAGCCTCTACCTTACCCCACTTTGGCTTCATCCATGTGTCCGTTATACATGTTCCTTGATGGCCCTTCCCCCTTTATCCCCTCCCACCTCCCCCCTGGTTACTGTCAGTTTGCTCTTTATTTCAATATCTCTGGTTATAGTTTGCTTGCTTGTTTGTTTTGTTGGTTAGGTTCCAGTTAAAGGTGAGATCACATGATATCGGTTTTTCACCTCCTAGCTTATTGCAGTTAGTGTAATGCTCTCCAGATCCATCTATGCCGTTGCGACGGGTATGAGCTCCTTCTTTCTGCTGCATAGAATTCCATTGTGTAAATGTACCATAGTTGTTTGATCCACTCATTTACTGATGGGCACTTAGGCTGTTTCCAGTACTTGGCTATTGTAAATAATGCTTCTGTGAACATAGGTTCTTTTGAATTGGCGTTTCAGGATTCTTAGGGTATAATCCCAGCAGTGAAATTTCCAGGTCACAAGGCAGTTCCATTTTTAGTTTTCTGAGGAAATTCCATACTGGTTTCCACAGTGGCTGTACCAGTCTGCATTTCCACCACCAGTGCCCTAGGGTTCCCTTTTCTCTACAACTTCGCCAGCACTTGTTGTTTGTTGATTTGTTTATGATGGCCATTCTGACCACTGTGAAGTAGTATCTCATTGTGGTTTTAATTTGCATCTCTCTGATGGCTAGTGATATTGAGCATCCTTTCATATGTCCCTGGACCCCTCTGTATGTCCTCCTTGGAGAAGTGTCTGTTCAGGTCTTTGCCCTTTTTTAAATTGGTTTGTTTGTCTTCCTGGAGTGGAGTCATGTGAGTTCTTTATATATTTTGTAGATAAAATCCTTGTCCAAGGTATCATTGGCAAATATATTTTCCCATATGGTTGGTTCCATTTTCATTTTGCTGATATTTTCTTTAGCCATGCAGAAGCGTTTTATTTTGATGAAGTCCCATTTGTTTATTCTTACAAATTCTTAATATTAAGCAGAAACGTTCTGCTCCGCACCCCTAGTTTAAGATTCTTATGCCCCATTTCCCTATCTTTTAACAGCTGAATTTGGTGGGGAAGGAAGTGTGGCAGGGAAAGGGAGAGAAAGAGACTTTGTTTTAAAGGAAAAACAATAGAGTAGCTAATAAATACATCTAGCTTTCATTCTTGACTCCAGAACTCTCAAAGAGAGGAATAAAGACAAAGATCTGTTTTTCATCAATTTGTTCAAATTCGCTTAGATGTAAAAGTAGTCACTTATTTATAAGACTTCATTTAATGCCTTAAAAAACTTGAGACACATTCCTAAGTATGTGAGTTTGGGTTTTCCAAATTAAAAATAGCTGATAATTAATGCTATAAAACATCTAATAAAAAGCAAAAGAGAATGTGTTTATTAAGAAAAGTAAGAGTCAAGATGGAGGCTTAGGTAAACATGGCCCACTTCCTTGCACAACCACAGCAAAAATTACAATTGGACTACAAAACAACTATCACCCAGAATCACCGGAAAATTGAGCTGTATGGAAGCCCAAAAACCAAGGAATTAAAGAAGTCACATTCATCCAGATAGGTAGAAGGAGAGGAGAGGCAGAAATGCATGGAGAGACAGACGGGCGCAGACATGTGGAATGGGCGGTCACACATCCACATGTGGTGGATAAAAGTTGGTAGGATACCTCTGTAGTGAGGGATCCCAGGCCCACACCAGACCCAGCCAAGGAACCCAGCCAAGGGTTCCAGTCCCAGGAAGATGAGTTTCCCTAACTTCTGGCTATAAAACCATTGGGGATTTGGGCAGCAGAAGAAACCACAGAATTATCAGGACTCCCTTATTAAAGGGCCTGAAACAGATTAGGACTTGCACAGATTCTCTCTGGGCTCCAGCACTAGGGCAGCAGTTGGAAGGGCACCAGTGGCATACAAGAAAAAATGGAAGCATCTGGCATTAGGGTGAGTGCTAGGGGACAGCTTCCTCCTGGAAAAAATTCCAGTGGCCACTCAGTGGCTTTGTCCCCTTTCAAGCCCTCCCCACACAGAGCCACAGAGCTTCAATGCCATATCAGAGACTCCATCAACCTCTTTCACACAGGTTGCCCTGCCTTGGTGATTACCTAAGGCTCCACTGCATCTAGCCTACCAGTGTGCTTTTCTACAACAGGCCATGCTACTAAGACAGGGAGTCAAAGCAGCTCTCCCTAATACATAGAAACAAATATAGGGAGGCTGCCAAAATGAAGAGATTAGAAATATGGCCCAAATAAAAGAACAGAACAAAACTCCAGGAAAAAAACTAAACAAATGGAGATAAACAATCTATCAGATGCACAGTTCCAAACACTGGATATTAGGATGCTCAAGAAACTCAATGGGTACTTCAACAGCATAAAAAAGACCCAGGCAGAAATGAAGGTTGCATTAAGTGAAATTAAAAAAAAAAATTTACAGGGAATCAACAGTGGAGTGGATGAAGCCAAGAATCAAATCAATGATTTGGAATATAAGGAAGAAAAAAACATTAATCAGAACACAAGAAGGAAAAAGAATCCAAAAAAACAAAGATAGGCTAAAGAGCCTCTGGGACAACTTCAAACATACCAACATACTAACCATAGGGGTGCCAGAAGAGAAAGTGAAAAAGCAGGAAATTGAAAACTTATTTGAAAAAATAGTGAAAGAAAACTTCCCTAATTTGGTGAAGGAAATAGACATGCAAGTCTAGGAAGCACAGAGAGTCCCAAACAAGTTGGACACAAAGAGGACCACACCAAGACTCATCATAATTAACCATGGCTGGTGGAGCTCAGTGGATTGAGCGCAGGCTAGGAACCAAAGGGTCCCGGTTTGATTCTCAGTCGGGGCACATGCCTAGTTTGCAGGTCAGGTCCCCAGTGGGGGCCATGTGAGAGGCAACCATACATTGCTGTTTCTCTCCCTCTCTTTCTCCCTCCCTTCCCCTCTTTCTAAAAAATAAATAAATAAATTTTTTTTTAAAAAAAGACACATCATAATTAAAATGCTAATTGTTAAAGATAAAGAGAGAATCTTAAAAGTGCCAAGAAAAAAGAAGTTAAGTTACCTATAGGGGAGTTCCCATAAGACTGTCAGCTGATTTCTCAAAGAAAATTTTCAGGCAAGAAGAGACTGGCAAGACATATTCAAAGTGATGAAAAGCAAGGATCTACAACCAAGATTACTTTATCCAGCAAAGCTATCATTTGGAACGGAGGAGCAGATAAAGTGATTCCCAGACAAGGTAAAGCTAAAGGAATTGGTCATCAGCCAGCCATTATTATATGAAATGTAAAAAAAGAGACTTATTTAAGAAAAAGAAGATCAAAATTAAAATGTTAAAATGGCAATAAATTCACAACTATCAGCACTTGAATCCAAACAACAAACTAGGCAAACAAGCAGAACAGGAACAGATTCATAGATATGGAGATCATTTGGAGGGTTATCAGTTTGCACGGGGAACAGGGAGAATAGGGGAAAAGTTTCAGGGAATAAGAAGTACAAATTGGTAGGTACAAAATAGACAGAAGGATATTAAGAAAGGTGTAGGAAATGGAGAAGCCAAAGCCCTTATATGCATGACCCACAGGCATGAACGAAGGGGAGTGTATTGCTGGAGGAATGGAGGGTACCAGGTGAAAGGAGGCAAAGGGGGAAAATGGGACAACTGTAATAGCATAATCGATAAAATATATTAAAAAAAAGAAAAGGAAAGTATAAACATAAATCACACTGAATGCTGAATCAATAGTGAATGAAATTTAGCAAAGGAAGAGCCTCCGACAGTGTAAGCCTCCAGTGTAAGCCTCAACCTCTAGTAATTTACCTAACTAAATGAAAGACTGAAAAGGTTAGAGATTTCTGCATTGGCTTTAATCAAACATGGTAGACTGTCTTGCTCTGTGTGTTTTCTCTCTAACTCTCTTTCTCTCTACATATTTTAAAAACTAAATTAGATCCATTCCTCCATGGGATGATAAAAGGGATCAAGCTGTGAAAAAGCAAAAGATCACTGATGAATGACTCAGCCTCACTGTATTCACTGTGGGAGTGATGTAGATATATTAAATTCCATAAGAAGGCAAAGTCTGTGTCTTACCCTCCCACCGCCCAGCTTTTCTAGTCTCCTAAAATGCACGATGAAGAATAATTAAGACAATAGGGATTGGTTTTAAATAAAGAAAAATATTACAAAATAGGAAACTATTGTATTTCATTATTTTTACAAGAAAAAAAATAAGACCTAAACAAATCATGAGGTCATCCTAACAATAAATATTCCTCACATATTGCTTCTAGCAGTCGTTATAAATTGGGTTTCATTCATTTTAAATAAATCAAATCATTTTGACTTAATTTATAAGGATGGAAAGTTTGGAGAGGTGAAGGGAAAAGGAAGGGAAATGGGAAAGGAGGATGCAGAGAGAAGATGAACTTCCAAACTGTGTCTTAAGTAACATTTTTCTCAACACATTATATACTAAAAATTAATCACATTATTTATTTGTTTTAGAAATTAACAGGATCTTCTTCAATTCCTTCCAAGTGCCGTCCTCCTGTGAGAAATTAGTCCAAACTATGTGCATGTTAAAAATTACATCCATTGATTCATCAGATCATTAATTTAAAACAATGGGAAGAAACTTCAAGAACTATTTTATAGGATTACACCAGAAACAAAATATGAATAATTTTGCTCTACTGCAAATAGTAATTATAAGATTCTGCCCATATCCCAACACCACTGGACTTTTTTTTCTTTTGCCTTGATTCATTTCAAGTTATAAAACCACCTCATTCTTTTAAATGGCTGCACCATTTCCTACAGTATGAAGTTTCATTACCACTTACATGTTGAGGGACATTTAATTTGTTAATTTTTTCCTTTGTCCTTTTACATTACAAACAATACAAGAAACATTAGGTGGGAGAAAAGGAATGAGGTGGAAGAAGTGAGGCCAGAAACCTGGAGCTAGGACTAGAGAAAAAACACTACATGATGGTAAAAATAATCCCCAATGTATCAATTATAACAAAGATAGACAATAAAAGTTTTCTCAAAAAAGAAAACAAAAGGAACTTTCTGAGCACCCACTACATGCCAGGTTCTCAGGGCACAGAAACGAACAAGCCAAAGTCTTCGTTCTTATGAGCTAACATTCTAGGGAAAATGTTAGAATGTTAAGAAATCTTTCTATGAATAAATTACACGATTCAGTGAAAAACTGAGAAATATCTTACCTTACTTATCAAATGGATTATCTCTCCTTCTTTAATAGTAAGTTTATCTTCATTAGCACTTTGTAGGCAAATAACATCCTTTAATCTTCCTTAACTAAAACAAGGAATGCAAATAATATAGCTTATATAAAATTAGGCAACAATTGCTTAAGTCTATTTTGTGCAAAGAAATGTACACTAGGAGCTATTAAAATGAATTCAATAATTTCAGCCAATACTGCATGTTGAATAAGTAACCTTCATTAATCACCTACTAAGTGCGTACTGTGCTCTAGGCACAGTTCTAACCGTGTGTGTGTATGTATGTGGTGGGGGGGTAACATCAGAGAACAAGCGTATTGCGTATTGAGATCCTTGCCTTCGTGGTGCTTCCATGTAGCAGGATGTAATACTCTGATTAAGCCTTACATTGTTAATAGATTTCTTCAACAAATATAATAATATATTTGAACATGTTTCACTCCTACTATGAAAATTTTATTCAAAAACTTACCTTTAATTTTACCTTCAGTGTCTGTCTTTGTTACCTCCATGCTCTGTGTTCTGCCTCCTACTGACTGTAGAATTAAGGGCTCGAATAGAGAAGGAGAGTATGAACTATTTTAAGTTAGAATAAAGTTAATACTGTTAAACAAAATTTCCATTCCCAGTTATTCAGCTTTCCCTAATGATACTTACAGCCAGGTCAGTGATGTGACTGAAAACTCTGCCATCAAAAAGATAAAGATCTCAAAAGCTACTTAAGTGATAGGTCAGAATTTTTAACTTTTAAAACTTCCTAGTTTAAGGATAATAAATATTCTGATACCCATAATACAGAACTCTAATTTAAAAATGAATAATAATAGCATTTGAAAACTTACTATAAACCAATTCCTGAGCAAAGCACTTTATATTATAACTTAATCTGCAGAACACTGCATAAAGCAGGTACTATCTTTTACTCCTTTTATAGATCAGGAAATAGTAACATAACATGCCCACATTACAGTAATTTGTCGCAGGACCTTGCTTTAAATCTAGAAAGTATGACTCTAGAAAGTATAGTCTTAAACCACATCGCTAAACTTCCAATGAAGAGAGAAAGTCTTCATGCTGTGTAGCTGCTAAGTGAAAATGTTTGTAATGTTATATTACCCTTATTATAATGATAGTATAGTAGACAATTTTCCACTGTGATTTACAACAGTTAAGTCCTTCACCATTGTATATTAGTATTTTCTTAAGTCCTCTTCTCAGAAATAACACTATTTTGACCTTAGATTTCATTAGTTAAAAATGTAAACGCACCTCTAACTTAGCTATCACTGTGTGTTCTGTTTATCTTTTAAGATTCTCACTTTAATTTTTCCCAGTTCTAACCATTGCATCTTCCAAGCTGGTGTCACATACAAACATAGCACATGTTCTCCTTACTTTGTCAATCCCTACATCAGTGATCACAGCAAGCCTCACAGGGCCATCATGTGGGGTGACTCTGAGACAGCTCTAACAACTCTGGAGTAGTGGGCATTATGAATGGCAACCGAAAGATTACCAGTGCAGGTGCTGAAGCACAGGCATGGACATTTGCCAAAGGAGCCCAACTGTGCTCTTAAGATGGATGAGTGTCAATTCCACCTCAAATGTAAAAAAAAAAATGGTGGCATGGAAATCACAAGTTGCCAGACAACAAGAGTTGTGTGACAACAATATCAGGCAATGTGTATTTACCAAGACAGGAAGCAGAGGAGGCCCATGGGGGAAATATCACTGGAAAAGGGCCTGTTGTCAGGCCCAAGGCAAGTCTCCTCTTCCCAGCTGCCCCCACATGGAAGACTCACCAATCAGGAGTTGCCTAGCAACAGGCCATTGTGATTTAATTCTTAGTCCTCGGAGAGGCAATTCTGGGACAGTTGGCAGAGTTGGTCAATGGCAGTCGACGCTTTTGGCAGAGCAGACCAGGTCAGTCCTAAAACCTTCAGTGATGGCCTCCTGGTTTGGTGGCCTTAGCTCTAGGTTAGGTAGTTGCCTGGGGCAAATGAGACACAGTGCGGTGTCTTTCACTAGACACATCTCTAGGTGCACTAAAGATGTGTGGATGATGGAATACAAAACAGAGGAGTCAAATGAATTAAGAAGGAAGGAGGTGGAAACCAGTAAAGAAACTATAAGACCGAAGGCTGAAAGATTTACAACATTTT